>PVIR01024559.1:0-25782 GCA_004026965.1 Petromus typicus | reverse complement strand
AAATTTGAAAAGCTACACAGTCCTTGGTATTAGGGTGATCAGACTCACAGAGGGAAGGAACATCTCAGAAAGGCCTCACACTTCCCTGCACGTATTGAGGAAATTGTAGAGGAAATGTGGCTTATTATTATAAGCCTGAGAATTGGGCTATAAACAAGGCCGAATTTCCTGACCAGCAGCGTCAGAATCTGAAAGCCCAGCACGAGGTGAGGTGAGAGGCTGTGATGTCACCTCCTCCAATGTCATTTCTGGGAGTCGCTAGAAATAGGGAGGGCACGGGACTCTGCGTCAGGAGACCTCTGCGTCCACCTAGTTTGTCGGAATTCCGGGCACGTCCTTGCCTTTCTGGTGTCTGTAGGAAGGGACATGAGGAAGAGCAGCCTGGCTTTTTTATTCTGAAGTGGACCCTCGGCCTACGGACTGCGCATGGCCCTGGACAGCCAGTAGTGCGGCCTCACAACATCATAACTTTTGATATACTGTGTGATTTTCAGCTGTATTCTTCATGACTCGATTGCCTGGTGCAGACTTTGTAAGTGACAGGAGGGCTCTACGGGGGCAGGTGTGGGGCAGCGCCAGCTTTCCCTCCTGCCCCCGCCACACACAGTCACTTGAATCACACGCTCGTGTCGGGGTGGGTAAAACACAGTGATTATGGATGAACACATCAACCTACCTACACGTGTGTGTGCCTATGTATATGTACTGTTGAAGCGAGCACACATGTGTGCCCATGAAGACCTGTGTTTGTTGTCATTAACCAATATGTAAGTCTTCTTAATTAATTTATATGTGGCCTAGACAACTCTGCTTACTCAGTACAGGACAAAAATAAGACATGGGGCTTTACAGGACTGAAGCTCCAGAAAGACGACTTTCTGGCCATAGTGACAGAGCAGCAGCCTCTAGAGTGACTCCCTCACACTCTCCCAGGAGACAGAGGTGACCCCACTGGCTTGCACAGCCCCCAACTCTCTGCGGCCCTGTTGCTGCCACCATGCTCATCTCCCTGCCATCAGCCCAGGACAAGGGGCCTTAGAGATACAGCCACAGCCTGGCCGCCTCCTATGGACTGCGGCATTGGCCCGACCATGTCTCCTGTGGGGTCCTCACCTTTCTGGGGCCCCTTGTCTCCCACAGCTGTTGGGAGAGCAGCAGAGGGCCTGAGGCTCAAATGGTATCGCCACTATCCCTCTCTCTGAAAAGGAAAACGTGCGCATTTGTTCCAAGTGATCAGGCTGGGGCCTGGCTGGGCCCTGGGGCCGCCAGGAGGCTCGTCCTGCTCGGCCTTGCAGTGCAGGGGGTGCGGCACCCTCAGGGGCCCAGGCTCTTCTGCAGAGCAAGCAGAGGTGGGGGTGGCCAGGCAGCAGTGGCCCTCTAGACACGGCTCTTTAAACGCCCATTAGTAAGTTAATATTGCCATTTCCAGAGCCAGCAGTACCCTCCATTCTTTTTAATTAAAAAGAGCTCCACGTCCTGGCAGAGCTGAGAGAGGCCTCTGAATGATTTACACGCCAGTCCTGCTGCTTCCAGCTGGGATAGTGGCGAGGAAGATTGACTGGCAGATGGGCCAGCCTGCCTGCCGTGGCCGGTGTGCATGCATGCGTGTGTGTGCGTGTGTGAGTGTGTGTGTATGTGTGTGTGTGTGTGTATGTGCTGGGCATGGGAGCCCACTCTCCTGCTGGCAGACACAAGTGAGCAGGGCCACAGCCCACTGCGCAGGCCCTGGGAGCTCAGCTCAGCAAGCCCAGAGGTGAGCGCTGCTGCAGAGTCAGGCCTCACCCGGGCCGGGGCTGCCAGCTGCCTGCTGGGATTTCTCTTTGGAGCAGAACTGTCTTATTAGGAGGACTGAAGCTCAGGGCACCAGGATCACTGCCACAGAAGACAGAGGCTACTCCCTGGAGAGGGCTTTTATTGCAATGTGTATTCCTCACTGGGTCCAACCACATGCTGGCTTCTCTCTGGTCTTGCTGCTTCCTTAGGAGCCTGACACTCCCTCCTCGCCTCCCTTCTTGCACTGAACTTTGTCTCACTCTGACATGAGATTCAAAGCTCAGGCCCTTTATGTGCCTAGCGAGTGATGCGGGCCCACAGGTTGGACTGGTGCCGGAAGACCCTCAGGTTGGGACCGGCAGAGGGCCAGGAGTATGAGCGTCTCCAAATGGAGCCTCTGCTCCCCTCCACGAGCCACTTCCATGGGGATCAGAGGCAGATCCAGCTCCCCTCCCACTGCAGAGCCTCCTGCTCACAGAGGCAGGATGCACAGAAGAGGTACTATGGCCTCAGCTCTCTTCTCCTCTCCTCCCTTTCCACTGTGGTGCCATATGTACACACACACAGATACACACACATACACACACGCACACACGCGCACACACGTACATGCATGTGCTCTCCTCCCCAGGGATGCCGGAAAAAGAACTACGCAGAAGGGGAGGAGAAGGGGCTGAGGGCAGGCGTCACCCCCGCCCTGCTCTAAAGCCCGCTGTCACGGGAGCCAGCCATCTGCTGCAGCCAGGTCTCCTCCACCCGGCGTGCTGACCCGTGTCCCTCCTGTGCTGTGGCGGTGGGAGGGTTTTGGTGGGCTGGCAGCAAGTGGGCCTTGAGGTTAGACCCCAGGGTGACTCAGGGGCCTTCCTGTCCTTGTCAGCAGGCACTCCCAGGCCAGGCAAGGGTGCAGCTGAGGATGCCTGGAGCCCTGTGGAATCTGCACTGCTGTCCCCACTGGGGAGACAGCGGCAGGCTTGAGCCCTCGGGAGCCTGTCTGCATCCTGTCGTCCAGAGCCTCTGGCTGCCTGCTTACCTTCCAAGGTGCACAGTCCTTCCTCACACATCACTAGGTAGGAGCCGAGTGATCACTCTTGCTACCTGACCTAGGAGGTGCCTCATGGGGTTCCGTGTGTCTTCTGTCCCTGTGAAACTCTGGGCTGTTTTTTTCCTGGGACACAGCCCCCTGTGGCCGCAGTGTCAGGAGTTATACAGCAAGAAATTCTTGGGCACAAATCACAGATACAGTGACACCTCAGCTCAGGGTTAGCAAAGATGACCAGGAGCAGCCTGGCCACTGCCTCGCTGTGTGTAGGCTGTGATCGCATTTTTCAATGGTTGGGAGAAAGACAAAGGAAAATACTTCAGTGTACATGAAAATGATAGGAAGTTCCCATTTCAGTGTCTATAAATAAAGTCAAATTGGAACCCAGCCCTACTCACTCACTCTCATGTTGTCATGAGGCTTTCCTGCTACAACAGGGGTGTGATGGCTCTGCGACTGTGTGTCTCCCACAGAACGCACAATATTTACTGTCTGGTCCTTCCCAGACAAATGTGTGCCCTCCCTCACCTCTGGGTATTTTAAGGGAACGAGAGCAAGACCATCTTTTGTTGACAACTTACTCCACACCTGCCTTGTCATGCAGCATCTAGCAGTAGAGCAAGGGAACTAACATTCACTGGGTACTTACTGTATACAGGCCTTCTGTCTCTGTTAATCTCTGAATTGTCTTGAGAGAAATAGTAACAGCTCCACCTCCAGTAGGAAAGTGCATTGTCAGGGGCCAGGGATCTAGCTCAAGTGGTACTGTGCCTACTTCGCAAGCAAGAATTTGATCTCCAATACCAAGAAAGAAAGAAAGAAAGAAAGAAAGAGAGAGAGAGAGAGAGAGAGAGAGAAATGAGGCACAGAGGAAAGACTACAAAGTCTCCCTACAGCTCATTCAAAAAGGATCCTCAGACTTGGACCACAGCTCAGAGGTAGAGCATGTACTTAACATGCCCGAGGCCCTGGGTTCAATTCCCAGCCCACGTGTGCGTGCACACACGCGCGCACGCGCGCGCGCACACACACACACACACACACACACACACACACACACACGGTGTTGGATTCACACTCAGATCTGCCCAGCTCCACCTCCATGATTCTAAGATGGCTTCCAGCTGCCAAAACACCTCGTGCCCTGGCATTCCTATCTGTATGTAGATACTGGAACTCATGTTTTAGCAACTGGGGCTTCTGTCCTTAGTGAGGGGAGTTTGGGTCAGGCAGCAGGTTTACAGGGTGACAAGTGACAACACCTCCTCAGCCCGACTTCCCCATTGCCTGCTCCTTTATCCTTTGCTATCTATTTTCCTCACTTATCAGCTTCCTTTGAGAAGACTCAATTTGCATCTAAATAGAAACCCCCCTCAATGGCTCTGATATAACTTCAAGGTGTTAATTACAAATTCATTCCTCTTTAAATATTAAGGCCCTCCAGTCCTTCATCTCCAGGGTGGAGGAAGGCAGCAGGAATGCTTGATGTTTGTGAGGAATGAATTCTGAGCTGTTTACTGCCAAGCACTTACAACTCTCCATCGGCAGAGGGCAGAGAGGAGGTGTTCGGGAGAGTACCCCCTGCTGGGACCCTAGATCAACTCCAAATGAATGTCCAACTGCATCAAGCCTCCAGAGAGATTGGCAGGTTGCTGGAGGACAACAGCTGCTGAAATGGGCCCCAGAGGTGCTCAGGTCACCAGTGTCCAGAGCTGCTCTTTGTGTCTAAGGCTGAGCCCCTGCCCATCTTATTCACATGCTTTCGCATTACCAGGGGTGCCCAGGGAGCACTTGTTGCATGAGTGAGCAGAGCTGTTTCATCAATGATGAGCGCGTACATTCACGCACGATGCTATGCGTCAGGCATCGCTAACCTCCCTGCTTCACGCGTCTCCCTGTTCAACATTTATTCCTTCGCATTTCCCTGATGTCGGCATGACACATAATTCTTACTCTGGGAGAATAGTACTTTGCTGGTTTTCTTTTTACTAGAGATTGAACTCAGAGCATTTGAACTGAGCTACAGTCCTTGCCCTTTTTATTTCTGATTTTGAGACAAGAACTCACTAAGTTGCTTTGTTGCCCAGGTTGGGCTCAAATTTATGATCTTCCTCCTTTAGTTTCCCAGAGTGCAGGGATTACAGACATGTGCCACCATGGCCAGATTAGTACTTTACATTTGACAAATTAATACAAAGCAAGTCTGCTTTCATATTCCCATTTCATAGGTGAGAAATCAGACCCAAAGAGGTGACAACACAGGCCTTGGAGCAACCACTTCAATCTGAGGCCAAGCCAGGGCCTGAATTCACTGAGGTGGACCGCCTGGCTTTCTCTTTCCTGCCACACTCCCCCTTGTCCTGGGGCTGGGCTGGTTATTCCAGTACCTGAGCAACCCGCCCTAAAAGTGGCTCTGTCTTCAGGATGCTGAGACCCCAGAGATGTTCTACGCCTCTGTCTGTCGTGCCTGAGGCTGAGATCCTCGAACCCTTCTGTGCTCCATCTGAAGGTCACCTACTGAAGGCTGGCATGACTTCTGCAGATGGGTGGATAGTCCTCGTGTTCCCAGGGGCTCTGTCAGTGGCTGCAGTACACACATGAAATGGCTATGGTGGCTCTGATGGTAATGATCACCACTGACATTGGAGCACAGTGCCAAATCCTCTGCAAATTCTGTATAGTCTGAACCTCAAAGAACCCAAGAAGATGACAGCAGTTAACAAGTGCATTACATGTCGTCAACCACGTTGTAGGTGCTCTTTCAGCCTCTGAGGTAGGCCCGACTACTGCCATTTTACAAACGTAGACTCTGAGACTTGCAGAGAATCAATGATCTGCCCAAGCTCCATAGCCACATGGACAGTGAAGTCCAGGCTGCCTGGCCCTAGTCTGTGTACCTGTTTTACCTGGCCACAAGTGTGTGGAAGGCAAGTACCCTGCAGAGGTCCCGGTCTTGCCACATGCAGCCGTTTCACAGCAAAGCACATCCCAGACACTCAGTAAGTTAAGCTGAACTGAGACTGGAGGCCAGAAGCTCTGGGTCCCAGCTGGATGCTGCGCCTTGGATGGTGGCCTTGGAACTTAATTAGTGAGGTTAAAACCAAATGGGAAGGGATGGCCAGGGATTTAGCTCAGTGGTTCCAGCATCTGCCTGGCAAGCGCAAGGTCCCTGGTTTGATCCCTCACCCCACATACCACACTGCAGGGTGTCACCACTCATGCCTGTCATCCCAGCATTTGGGAGGCAGAGGCAGAGGATTGATTGCTGTGAGTTCAAGGCTGGCCTGTGATACATGGTGAGTTTGGGGACAGTCTGAACTGCAAAGGGAGACCCTGTCTCAAAAGCAAAACAAAACAAAACAAATGGAAAGGAACTTTCAATTTCAAGGCCAGAGAGACCCACTGGGGAAGGATCTTGGCTCCAACCCTGTATGTCAACCTGTCTGCCCCGGGCACCCCTCTCTCACTACTACCACGTCCCCATCCCCATCAGCAGTCACTCTGTGTGCCAAGATGTCTCTTTGCACAGAAGGATCAAAATAAAACTTACCCAACCAAGAAGAAAAGGACATCCGGTGATTATGTGCAAGAAACAGTGGAGGGCAGGCCTGGGTAGGGGTCTGGCAGGTGCTGGATCAGACTTCTCCTCTCAGAGGTGCTGGCAAAGATCCTTGGAATCCCCACGGCTTCCTCCGCGATGGACGTGTCTGCTGCAGCTGCCCAGGCTGCTGAACTGGGAAACAGCCAGGCCCTGCGCGGAGGGCACGCAGCCAGCCCCACTCCAAACGGCACGGAAGCTTGGAGGTCCCAGAGCTCCAGGGGCTGCGGCCCCACAAGGAGACCTCGGGCAGCCAGCGGAGCCAATGCCTCTGGCAGGCGAGCGCCTCTCCTCCCTCTGTGCCTCAGCTGCAAGGGCCTGCTCTGGAGGAGAGGGTGAGGGGGTGGACACACTTGCACAGACAATAACTGCCATGGAAACTAACCAACAAAAAGAAGATTTAGGGAGCCAGACTGTCTGGCAGATGCAGGCAACTGGCAGGAAGGGGAAAGGGCCGTTAATGGAGGGGCTGCCACTTGGGCCAACAGCACACCACCACCTCAACCCTATAACGACAGCAGGTTTCCCCCTCCCCGTGGCAGGGCTCCGGGGAAGAGGCAGAGATGGGCTGGGTGAATGGCACCCAGGTCCCAGAGTGCCACTTTTATCTGTGTCTCTCCATGCACAGGTGGGCATCAGTGGCTCAGGGCGGGTGTGCAGTTGGTGAGGAGATGCTCAGCACCCCCGGCAAAGCTAGACTCATCCTACGAGTAGCAGGCTTTGCAGGTCAAGTCCGACCTTTCACAGCTGCTTGATCTCTTGGCCTGGGGAGAGGGCTCCCAGGCATTTCTTAGATGAAGGCGCCTGTGTGTCAGCCGGGACTCGGCAGGTTCGCTCTGAGACTCTGCCTTTCTGTCGGAGAGGTCAAAGCAGGCCGCTGCCGGTTCTCAGAGAGCAAGTGGGAGACGTGGGGCTTCTCCTGTGCGGGACTTTTAATTCTGTTTTGGAGAATTTTTTCTGTGGAACAAAGATGACATAAAATCTTATTGTCTGAGGAGGGAGTATTGTTGGGAGAAAAGAGTCAACTGAGCACCGAAAATCCCACTCTGTCAGCTGAGTAGCTTTGGGCAAGTTCCCCACCTGTGCGATGGGCCTGGAGGCATCTTGGAGGATTCCGTGAGGCACCTGCCCCTTAGTGTTACCATTTTTATTCATTCATTTGATGCTCAGCCGTCAGATTGAGCCAGTAAAACCAATCTCTCCTGAGGATTAAATGTAAAGATTAATTATGCAATTATGCTTGATGGAGTAGTGGTTACAAGGGTGTACACGTGCCCAAAACCATTGACCTGTGCATTTTATTATATGTAAATTATTACCCCTTCCCCCTTTTTTGTGGAGCTGGTGCTTGGGATTAAACCCAGAGCTTAACACATGCTAGGCAAGCCCTTACCACTGAGCTACAGCCCCACTCCCATGCTCTTGTTTTAAAAATGTGGGTTCAGGGCCGGGGAGTTAGCTCAGTGGTTCCGGCGCCTGTCTCGCAAGCGCAAGGACCCGGGTTCGATTCCCCGGTAACCACGTAACAATACTGGGTGTGGAGACCCACACCCAGCAGCAGCCAGTACCACATACCACAGTGCCGGGCGTGGTGGCTCACGCCTGTAATCCCAGCACTCGGGAGGCAGAGGCAGGAGGATTGTGATGTGAGTTTGAGGCTGAGCTGAGGGCCAGCCTGAACCACAAAGCGAGACCCTGTCTCAAAAAACCTAAAAAAAAAAAAAAAAAAAAAAAAAATGTGCAACATCAGAAACGCTCACTCCTCTCAGTCCTGGCCCTCTGCCTGTGAGGAGAGGAAGGAGCGTGAGGGCTGGCCGCAGAGGGAGGGAGGGCTGGTACACAGCCGTACGGGGCTCACAGGTGACGGGCCACCACGGAGACTCAGATACTCCGGACGCTTCCTGCGACTTGAACATCAGTTTCTCAGCAGCAGAGGCGGCACCTGAGTCCCTGTGCGGCCCCGACCCTGCTCCTAATCCCACAGCCTGTGACGAGAAAGCTCACTGCTCTCCAGTGGGCTGTCCCGTCTGTTCCTGAGGCCACTGTCACTGTCTCCACCACCACTGTCTCTTTGTCTCTTGGGCTTCCTGATGAGCTGTGCTTTGGTCCCTGAACATGGTGGCAGGATGACCACTGGCTGTCACTTTTAATAAAGTGTTACCGCAGGGAGACGTCCATCCATCAAAACAGTCAAAGACAGGCCATTAGAAATGCCTGGAAGAGATTCTACAGCCCAATTAAAGATGTGTGTGTGTGTGTGTGTGTGTACACGCGCGTGCGCGCTCTCACACATGCACCCATGCGGGTACAGGAGGAGCGAGGGGTAGAAAGTAGAATATAATTAAGAATCAAGTCAAAGTGATCCCTGGGGACAAACAGACCGACCACAAGCTAATAGCGTGCCTGAGTGACAGCTGCTTGGGTGACATTGGAGATTGGAGACTTTCTGCCCAGTGACCCAAACCAAGAGGACGCTTGCTGAGTGTCTATTTGTTCTATGAGGTGATGCCAATCAATCAATCAATCAATCAAATCTGTAACCCGTATCTGAGAATATTGCTGAGCTCACTTTGGGATCATCCATTTTGAAAAATAGATGTGTGGGTTCAGGCTCACTCTGCTGTTTCTTCTGGGGCTCCAGAGTGAGAGCCAAAAGTGGTGACTCAGAAGTGAGGTCCCTGGGCAAGATGTCCTCCAGCTCCGCCGAGACCTTCTGGTCTGGGGACAAGTGGAGATGGAGATGGCTGAGCCCCTGGATCACTGCAGCCCCAAATCACTGTCCCAAAGGTAAGTGAGAGAAATCCTGACCACTTGGCCCAGGACCTTTGCAATCATGAAAATGAGCACCAGCTCTTTTAGTAGTGCTCTGATATTCACTGAGAAAACTGGTTCCAGCTAAAATCAGCAGGCAGGAACCAGGTCAAAAGGAAGCAAAGGAAGATGGGCTGCAGTCAGCTGGGTGGGGTTTGGGGACCCAGACAAGTCCCTCGGCTGGGCTTCTCTGCAGGTCTGGATTGATAGTGCATACATTTCCAAGCCTCTTCTCTATACAGTCACCCCCTCTCTGCCCAAAAACAAGAGGCCTTAGCTGAAATTTAAAAAGATGCCAGATCTGAAATCCTGCCTAATTTAAGCTCTGCTCACAAAGGAGGCCAGAGAGCAGAGGGAGGGGTGGAAATCAAGTAAGTAAATGTCAGGCCTGCAGTTGGGCAGAAGCCATTAGCCAGGAAGAGCATCCAATTAGAAGCAGTTGAATTAGAGCGGCGAAAGGGGCCGAACTTCAGAGGGTACTGCAGGGAGGAACAGCGCAAGCAGCAGGAAGGAGGCGCGCGCGATCAATAGAGGATTACCGTGAGCCTGGGAATGGCGGGCGGCAGCTTCCGCATGACAGGGCGCCCAGGCCAGACGCTCTCCACAGAATGCCCACACGGCCCCTTTGTCCTCTACCAAATCCTGTCTCAGGGAGCCCGGCCATCTCACGGGCTATTTGGGAAAAAATTTCTCCCTTTTGCCAGAATCCAAAGACCAAACGGACAGCCCTCAGCCACTCCAGGATTAATTGGAACACACAAAAAAGAGAGCAAATCCCTTGGCAAACGGAGCCTGGAGATTTCATTTTTCTGCTTTTCAGTACAAACCTACTCAAACAGATGCTGAAATACATCCGTCTGCTGCTGTGCATGCAAAAAAAGAAAAAAAAAAAGCCAAGTCGGGTCACATGGAGATGTTTTCATTTAAAGCTATGATAATTATTTGATTTTGTAAACAGTGGTTGTCCCGGTTGATTCAGGTTTTTTTCTTTTTTAATAAATTGTCTTTTCCCTATCTTGAGATGGGAAAAAAATGATCATTTCCTCCTTTCACCTACATTTAGAAGATCTCACATTAAATCTCTTAGAAGCCATATAATTTATGGGATATCTATATGGACCAATTCCCCACAATGCATATTTTCATATTATAAACACATACTAATAAAATATTTTTTAACATATAATTTGCACATGATCCCCATGTGCCACAGATGCCAGAATTTTAGAGGAGAAAATCCAGTCTGGCCATGAAAAGAAGCTCTGACCAGGACAATTGAATGCTACTTCTTCATTTAACAAACAGCTCATGGGCACCTCCTGAGCACAACACACGACAGTGGTGTGGCATACAGATACAGCCGGGGGCATCCGGGCAGCTGTCCGCAGATCAGCCACACGACACACATCCCGAGAGTGGCAAGAAACAAGAGTCAAGTGACGTGGGGGTGACATGCTCTTTGGACCACGGAGACAGAGAGAAGCAGCAGTTGTGTCCAGCGGAGGTGTCGGAGAAGACCTTGCCAGAGAGGTGGTCTCGAGGCTGGCCTTCAGGGAGGTGCCAGCCTTGACCAAGCAGAGCGGAGGGCGTTTTGAGATTTTGAGCAGCTGGTGACCCTGAGTGTAAGCTGAGGTGTGGCTCACACTGAGTGTGGGGCTGCTGGGCAAAAAAATAAAAGGCTGTCTAGTTAAATTCAAGTACTTAGGATGTAGGGCACCAAACTGAAATTCAAAGTTAAGTGAGCATTTTGTATTTTTATTTACTCAATATGGCAAACCTGGGACAAGAGGAAATGACCGCTCCACATATCGTGTGCCTGCAATACTCCAGAGGCACAAATGTGCTATTTGTAAACCCTGCAAGCATCTCTATGAAGTGGGCCTGGGTACACCCATCCTGGAGCTGCAGAAACTGAGGCCGAGAGGTCTAAGTCACTTGTGAGTCAGGAAAGAAGTGTCAATGCTCAGACCTCACCAGGCCTGACCATCCCAGCAGGGTGCGTGAGTGCTGAACGCTCAGGCACTGGGGACAGGAGAGCCCGAGCCCACCCTTGCTCCAGAGGCAGGAGGAGACCCAAGCTTCTCAGAAGGCAGGGGAGTCCCTGGAGATTTCTGATCAAGGGAGGGAAGGGACCAGCGCAGTGTGTGGAACATTAATCCGGCAGCGGACTGAGAAATGGGTTTGGTCCAGGTGACTGTCGAAGTCAGGAGACCACGCAGTCTGTCTCCGTGGAAACGTGTAGAGAATCTGCTGGGCATCAGGCACTGCGCCCGGCACTGAGGGCTTGAGGGTGAGGGCCAGGAGCACAGTCTCTGCCCTTGCCGAGTCCATATCCTGATGAACTACCAAGCAAGTGATTTCCATCAGAGCTGGTGAGTTTTATGGAAGAGGGATTTGGCCTACTTAGAAAATTATCAAAATAGCCCACAGATGGGAGTTGAGAACACAAATCAGGATGAGAGAGATGAGGGTGTACAGCACTTTTACAAACCAAGGATTAAATATATATCCGGGCTTATCAAACGATTTGATTTTTTATTACAAGGGCAGCTGGGGCACAAGAAACAGATCATTAACATCCAGCGATAGCCCCACGTTCCAGTCCCTCAGACATTTCATGTTCTGCCTCATCCATGATTTCTGGAAGTATTTCTGTCTCTGTTCACAAAGCTGTAAGCATTGTGGTTAAGAGAAAATACTTTCAAAACCTAAATGTGCACTCTAAAACTACAAAATGCTTCTGTCTTCACAGCCTTGGGCTAGGCAGTGGTTTCTGAGACATAACACCCAAAACAGAAGCAACAAAATACCAGATATGGGAGAGCACGTCTCAACTTAAATAGTGATTGGGGGGACATCTCCCAAGAATGATGATATTTATTTGAGATTGCTTGAGCATGGCGATCGAAAGGCGCTAGCCAGTCACTGTGGGTACATCTGAGAACCAGGAGGCAAAAGGGAAAGATTTGCATAAACTACTTGGTGACAAAGTTCATTGGTCCTGGAAACCTGGGGCAGGTGTTGGCATCAGCTCATTGGTAGAAGAGCCTTGTTCGAATTGTTAGTCTTTTTTTTTCCTTTAAAGCTAGGGGTTGAACCCAGGGCCTTTGTACTGTGCTACAACCATAGCCTTTTCACGTTTTTGAGACAGGATCTTGTAAGTCACCCAGTGTGTGTGCCGAAGAGCACTTGTGTGTGGCCAGGCTGACAGCCCGTGGGGTCGGTGTGATCTTCCAAACCCAGAAGGACACCAAAGAGCTTGCTTCTGTCCACTTGGCTTTGGACAGGCCAGATTTGGCCACAGGGTTCTGGGCCTTTAAGATAAAGAAGGAAAACGTCCCCGGAGGCAGCATGGCAGGCTCCTGTTGGACAGATCAGAAGACCACGCCGGGCTCCCCGCCAGCAATCCTGGGGTTAGGCAACTGTTTAACCAGTTTAATTGCTGTGTGAACAGAAGGTACCACAGCAGCAGTTTCTGGAATTTGATCTCCAGGGACCAGCTCTCCTCTAACCCCCCGCCCGGTGGACGGATCGGCCCAGATTGCTGATTAAGCTTCCAGCACCCTCTCCTTGGGCTCCTGTCCCGCCTCTGAGAACCAGGGACAAGACTGGCCAGGAGCCCCTGTGTCATTTTAGGGAGCAGACAAGAAAGACATCCAAGGACAACGACGGGCACCTAACTAGGAGCCACAGAGACAAACCCCACGTGACTATGGGGTCCTCCGCTGCTGGCAAACCTCATGATATTATAGGGACACTCTGCCCTTCATGGGGATCACGGAAAAGAAAAGCTGAATTTTAACATTCGGGGTTTTAGTTCTCATGTTAACCTAACTGAAAGGTAACATCATATTCCAACTGTCTTTGTTATATCCACATGTTTTAATATCGGTTTTCATCTTTAAATCACTTGTCTGGAAACCCGGTCATCCAAAAATAAGGCATAAGGATTTCCGAGTCACGCAGCGCGCCTTCCGGCCCTCAGTCCGACCTTCCTCGCTCTCCTCTCACGCTCGGTCTTTAGGTCTGTGTGCCGAGAAGTGTGTCCCGACTCGGGTCCATGGGGTCCTTGCTCTCTGTTGGCACTCGGTTGGCATCCAAGGTGATGACCAGTTAGGACACAGTCCTCATGCTCTGAGAGGCCACAGGTGCCAAGCAGCCCGGACCACAGGGATGAATAAACGAAAATAATAACAATAACACTGACCAATTCCAGTCAATCTGGTTAGAGGTTTTCTCCAAACAAGAGCAGATTAGAGCCAGATCAAAAGATCAGGGAGTCTGAAAGCAGGGGAAGAAACACATAAGACACCAACCCAGAAGGCTCAGCGGCTGGGGACCCCAGTGTGGGGTGAGCAGCCTGGAGGTCCCTGCGGCCCCCAAAGCCAGCCCTGCTGCATTGTATGCCCAGTCAGGTGATTTCATCCAGAGCTGGTTTTGGGTGTTTTTTTTTTTTTTTTGGCAGTATCAGGAGTGGAACTCAGGCTCTTGTGCTTCTAAGATAGGTGCAGTACCACTTGAGCTAAATCCTGGCCCCTCATCCAGAGCTTATGATAACCTCCGAGATGAATATTACTTTTCCACCTGCAGATCAGCAAAGCAAGTACACTGTCAGGACCCTCAGCTGTTAGAGGTCAGGCCAGGATCTATTTTCCTCTCTGCCCCCTTCCTAAGTGAAGCTTGTGGTTATAAAATCAGAGCTTCAGAAGAGCGGGCAGGGAGAGCATCTAGCTCATCGTCCTCATGTTACCAAGGAGGGAATTAAAGGAGAGGGTATTAAAAAATATGCAAACTTGCATTCGAGATCTTTTGTTGAAAAGCCAAACAGAGATATAATCATGAGTTGGGGAGACAGCTGCTCAGTACTAACCCCTACACTATCAGAGCTGGGGACCCTAATAGCAGGGCCCGAGACACGTGATTCGCAGTGATGCTCTTCAGAAAGTTTGTAAGCAAGAAGAGGACGGGGCGCAGAGCTGCAGCTGCATGCGCGGTCCAGCCCAGCCTGACGGCAGCGGGGTGGCAGGGTCCTCTGCATCCTCTCCCCACCGGACGCCAGTGTGTGGCCCTCTTGTTAGTCTGTATCAGCCGGCCTCCAGTTTTGAGCTGCCCAGGGCCGGCAGCATCCATCAGTACAGCCTAACTCTTGGGGATCACCTGGCGGGCATCAGAGCCACCCCCAAGGCAGCGGGCAGAGCATTTGCAGGGCAGACCGCATCCATTCCACACCCCAGACACATGACTTCCACTGTTTGTGGCCCTGTTTCCTTCACTCCATGAGCTTCTGAGGCACTGATGCTCTTGCCCATCAGTACATCCCAGTTCCTGGCACCAGCCCTGGCACACAATAGTCACCACCCCCCATCAGTCTTAAAAGACTGGCACAGGGCTTGAAGGAGAAGCTGCACTTATCTGAAAAACTGCAGCTGAATGAGGCATCGTGGGCAGAAGGCCACACTGGACCTCGGTGTCCAGACCACAGCCGCCCAGCACTGCGGTTCGCTCCTGGCTCTGGAGAGCAAGCACAGTCCAAGGAGCCTCTCCAGTGGCTTCTCACAGAGCAGGATCCTGTGCTGTCACTCACTCGCAGAGGGCCTGGCTCCAGAAGGCACCAGAACCCCTTCTGCGCCCAAGTCCAGCAGAGCGGAGGGTGGTCAGCAACGCTCCCTAGTCCTCTTCACATGGCTGACTTTGGCCAGCAGTGCCAAGCCGTTGGAGAGAGCCAGGGCAGCACGGAGTGCGCCTGTGTTCTCTTGCCAAGGTGCAGTACCAGGCTGAGGCAGAAACAGAGCGAGCAGCCTCCAGGACCTGCTCAGCAGCTACTGCTCAGATAAAGCCAAGTCCTTTACACTGAGATGTGTTTTCCACACTTGTCAAAAATCAAGAACGTTTCTGTGGCCTCACCGGGCGTCAGAAGATGGTATTGGGAGTGGACACTGCAGATAGGGAGGAAGCTGATGGATTTCAAAACACAAATCACAAGATCACAGGCATGAAATGTGATACAGACTGTTATACTAGGTCTCTATAAGAAAACTAAGGAGGTTGGGGATTTAGCTCAGTGGTTCCGGCGTCTGTCTTGCAAGTACAAGGACCCGGGTTCGACCCCCGGTAACCACATACTGTACTGGGTGTGGAGACCCATGCCCAGCAGCAACCAGTACCACATATCACAGTGCTGGGCGTGGTGGCTCACGCCTGTAATCCCAGCACTCGGGAGGCAGAGGCAGGAGGATTGCTGTGATGTGAGTTTGAGGCTGAGCTCAAGGCCAGCCTGAACCACAAAGCGAGACCCTGTCTCAAAAAAGAAAACTAAGGAAATAACCAGCTGTGGTGCATGCCTGTCGTTCCAAAACTCTGGGAGGCAGAGGCAGGAGGGTTGCAAGTTTGAGCTCAGCCTGAGCAACTTAGAGACTTCGCTAGCCTCTGTCCTATGACATGAAACTTTTCTTTTTTTCTTTTTAAGGATTGGAAATGCAGCACAGTGTGAAGGCCCTGGGCACAAGTCACAGCAATGCCAGAATCAATCCATCAGTCAATCTTAGGAGAATTCCTGACATGAAAGTGAATTAAAGTGAGTGGGATAAAAATGCAAATAAGCACCTCAGATCTGCGCTGGGCTCTGTCAGAGCAGCTTTAGGTCGACACCTTGCTCTTGCCTGGCTCTAGTGGCTTCTCTCTGCTCTGCCTGGTGTGTCCTGATTGGGCCACAGACAGATGCACAATGTAGACAACTGAGGCATCTGTCTAGGAGTCACCTGTTACTTGGGGAGAAGTTGTGGGGGGACTGGGCAAAGGAAGCAGGCAAAAAATCAGATATGGGAACTAGAGCCCTGCAGACCAGTTCCCAGCAGCAGATGCGTTCTGTCTGCCCACAGTCTGCTTCTTTTAAAAAGTTCTGCATTGGGGGCTGAGGATTTAGCTCAGTGGTTCTGGTGTCTGTCTTGCAAGAGCAAGGGCCGGGGGTTCAATCCCCCTGTAACCACATACAATACTGGGCGTGGAGAGTCACCCCAGCAGCAACCAGTATCACAGTGCTGGGCGTGGTGGCTCATGCCTGTAATCCCAGCACTCGGGAGGCAGAGGCAGGAGGATTGCTGTGATGTGAGTTTAGGCTGAGCTCAGGGCCAGCCTGAACTACAAAGGGAGACCCTCTCTCCAAAAAACAGTTCTGCATTTATTTCCATATATTTAGATTTCATGGAACATTCAAAGTTTTCCCTTCTCTTGGAAAGACTTCCCTGTTCCCACCGGTCAAGGCTGGGCTGGGCAGCCACCCACCACCCCTTGTGAGTCAGTCCCAGGGCTGCTTCATTCATTCATGCCGCGCTCCCCACCTGCATCCATGTTTGGGTTTGAGATGCTCATACTGTTATCAAGTGGGGTAAATGCTTGTTTAGCTTCTCATTTTAACCTATTATGATAAAATAGATGTAACATAAAACTAGACTTTATTTTTAGTACTGGGGCTACTGAACTATACCCCCGGTCCTTTTATTTGTTTATTCAATTAATTAATTTTATTTTGAGGCAGGATCTCCTTAATAGATAGCTATATTGCTCAGGCGAGGCTCAAACTTGAGATCTTCCTGTCTCAGCCTACAGAGAAGCTAGGATTACCAGTGTGTGGCACTGCGGTCAGCTAAAATTGGCCATTTTAACCATTTTTAAGTGCACAGCCCAGTCACGTTAAACACACTCCGACTGCTGTGCAACCTCCATCCATCTCCAGAGGTTTTTTTCATATCTCAAAAGCGAAACTCTCTTCCCCTTCAACAATAACTCCCATTCTGGGCTCCCCAGCCCCTGGCAATGACTTCCTGCTTCTGGTCTCTGTGCAAGAAACTCCAAGAGGATTTTAACAATGGCCCTCGAGGCAGAGCTAAGAGCCTGTCACCCCATTCCCTCACTGCCAGGAACGGAGGAGAGACGCCTCTCCCATGCCTGCAGTGTTCTCAGAATAGCCTCCCTCGTGCTCCCAGGAAGGTCACTCTCTCAGGGGAGTGGGTGCATGGTGGTGCCGCCTGCGCCCCAGAATGGCCCTGGTATCTCTGGAGCTCTGAGTGCACTGGCCGCCCCATCTGCTGCTTCCCTCCCCCGACTCACCCGCTCACCTGCCGGGCAGAGGGAGGAGGACTCGTGGCTGTGCCTGGGCCTGGCGAGGCTGAACCTGCCGGCCCCTCACCGGCTCACTGCTTCTGGACCAAGCTTGCCGAAGCCAGTGCCGCTCAGCACAAGCCAGGGACTTCCTTTCCCTTCCCCTCCGCTCCAGCGCCCACTGGACTCTTTCTAATGATGTAGTGCTATGTACTTTCTTCTATTGATTCTACTGAGGATTGAACCCAGCACCTTTACGATGAGCTACATTCTTAGGTCTTTTATTACCTTTCATTTTGAGACAGGGTCTCACTGGGGCTTGAACTTGCGATTCTCTTGTCTTAGCCTCCTTTGAGGCACTTTCTTACTTTGGTCTTGAGATAAACTCTTGGTTTGGAAAGAGGTCAAGTTTAATTGCACTTTAAAGGTCAGCTCCTCCATATTACTCGAACACCCCTGTACATACGTGTGTGCATGTGTGTGCATGTGTGTTTGTGCACACACATGCAGACGCTGGGGATGGAACCCGGAGCCCAGCTCTCACTAGGCAGGCGCTCCTGGAACCTTCCCAGACCCTCAACAAGAGTTTTCCTCGGGGACTGATGAGCAGAGAGGGGACAGAAGGAGAGGGGGAAGCAGGAAAAGACAACCCCCCCCCCCCCGATCCTTAGTAGCCTCCGCAGGGCCTGGAAAACTTGTCAACACTATCGATGTGAACGCTGCGGTCTAGCACTTGTTAGTTTTGACGGTGGCAATGAAAATAACTTGGTTCTTAACCAATCATTTTAAAGAAGTGGCTGCACAGTGTTTCCGTGAATGTCGAGAAACAGAAATAGAGGCTGGAAGTCTCTTCCCTCTGCAGGCCGCGCGTGGGCGGGATGTAAACAGCCGCGTGGGGCCACGAGGGGCAGCGCCAGCCGCACAGCAGCGGGGCCCAATCTGCTTCCTCCGCGGTCACGTGGCTTCTCTGACCGTGGTCAGTCACCCTTTCTGGGCTCCAGGTCGGACTCCCAGGAGTGGAGAGGAATGGGCTCCGATGCCTGGACACCCGGGGCGGACACTGCCCCACTCCGCGGGCTGCCTGAAGTCACCTTTCAAACAGCCTTCTTCTCAGGGACTTCACCAAGAACAAATAGGGAGGCATCTGGGGTATTGCTTTTGTGACCTCAAATGTCTGGGTTGGAAAGTGTTAGAGGAAGCAACCGGCTTCTTCTAGAGGGGTCAGACTTGACCTTGAAAAGACCCAGAGATGGTAACGACCCCGCGTCTCCACCACCGAGCGCCAAGCTTTGCAGGAGGCAGCCAGGTTTTCAGAACTGGAAGATTAAAACCCTTAGACAGCTAGGACTTTCCTCTGACCAGTAGAGAAGACATCTCTCAATCTCTCTTCCTGTTAGAGTTGGGGGGGGGTAGCGGCTGGGTCTTGGAATTTGATTTGGCCCCAGGTAGAGACAACATCAATGTCCCGGGTTTTCCGTAGGAAGGAGGGATGAGGGTGGGCAGATGTCTGGTTGGGAGCCACCGTTCCTGGTGCCGTAGGTCTCGGTTAGAAGCAGACAGGAGGGAAATCACAGGGCACTTAACCCGCTCCATCCATGAGGAGCCGAAGTCTTGGCCTGTGGCACTATACGGAGGTTCAGGGTCCCAGCAGTGTGGGGCTGCACCGCCCTGCGCCCAGATAGCTGCGGCCTCCATACCACAGTGTCGGGCTCCCAAGGTGTGGGTGAAGGAGCACTTTTGTCTGGGATTCTGAGCACAACTCATGTAATGTCAGTCAGGGCTCTCTCCTCCGCACATTTTAATTTTTCCATAGTTTGCATTTCCTCTAAAATGTCAGACAAATCTGTCACACAAACAGCTGTGTCCTTGTACTCTGGAGAATTTTCGGGCAGGGCTGCAGTGGAAAGGATGGCCTCCTGGCACTCGGTCATGGTCAGCTTGATGGAGTGTGTGTGTGTGTGTGTGTGTGTGTGTGTGTGTGTGGAGAGAGAAAGAGAGAGAGAGAAAGAGCTTTGGAAACTGACCGGAGGATACCCGGGTCCAAGGATACTGCTGGCTATGGAAGAATTCCATTTCTCACTTATTGGCCAGGATGAGAATTCAAAGTTTTCTTAACATGGACCATCCTTACCTTCACATGATCTCCAGACCCTTCTCCATCTGCATCCACCTTCCTTTCCAGCCACGCCCCTCTCTGCCCTCCTGCCCCTGGCTCCCCAAGCTACCCCTCCCTGTCCCTTAGGAGGCTGTGTAAACGCACTCTCTGTGCTGGCAGGATCCCCTGTCACTACGCCCAGGGTCCTCCCCCTCCTTTGGACTGAGTCCTACTCCTTCTGCTCAGCTGTGACGTCACGTCTAGGAAGCTCTTGAGTGTTGCCAGCGTCTCATGGCTGCTGCGGGCAGCTGGGCCACCGCAAAGGGATGTCGCTTGGCACCGTCTCATCTACCGACTGCTCAATCCCCCTCCTCCCCACCAGACTGTGTTTCTTGACAGCAAGTGTCTTTTTGAATGTATATCTTATTAGTGCATCATAATTTTACAAAACGGGGCCGGGGATTTTGCTCAGTGGCTCCGGCACCTGTCTTGCAAGCGCAAGGGCCCGGGTTCGATCCCTGGTAACCATATACCATAGTGGGTGTGGAGACTCACGCCCAGCAGCAACCAGTACCACATACCACAGTGCCGGGCGTGGTGGCTCACGCCTGTAATCCCAGCATTGGGAGGCAGAGACAGGAGAATAGCTGTGATGTGAGTTTGAGGCTGAGCTCAGGGCCAGCCTGAACTACAAAACGAGACCCTTTCTCAAAAAAACAAAATAAGAATTTTACAAAACGGTGGGATTTGGTGTGGCATTTTCATACAGGGTGGAACAGATTTTGACCCTATCCTCCCCTTATTCCTCATTCCTGTCCCACTCTCTTCTGCTTGTCCAGTGTTGGTCTCCCTTCTACCTTCATCTTTCTCTCTTCAGAGTGCACATATTAGGAAAAAAGTGATACTTCCTGAGTCTGCTTATTTCAGTCAACGTGATGGTCTCCAGTTCCTCCATTCTCCTGCAAATGATAGAATTTTGTTTTCTTTATGGCTGAATAGTATTCCACCGTAGAGACATACCATAACTTCTCTACCCATTCACTCCTTGATGGGCACCCTGCTAGATTCCATGCCTCAGCTATGGTGAATGCTGCCACAGTACGCTGGGTACGTGGGCGTCCGTGCCACCTACTGACTGGTTCTTTTGGGCACAGTAGTGGTAGAGCTGGGTCATCCAGCAGCTGTCTCTTTAGTTTTCCAGGGCGCTCCCATATTGCCGTCTTGGTGTCTGTCTAACACACTCCCGTTAGCGGCACAGAAGGCTCCTCTTCCCCAAGTCCTTGCCAGCATTTATTGTTTTCTGCATTATTGATGATGGCCGACACTGTATCCCACGCTGATCGAATTTGTCGTTTTTAGGGTGCAGCAGAGTGGTGAGTCAGTGGTGCGTGCTGAGTCTCTTCCTTCAAGAGTTTCCCCCGTGCATTACTGTCCCCACCGCACAGACCCCAGAGTGACCCGCGCAGGCCTCAGGGACACCTCTATAGCATCCATCAGACGAGAGACCGGAGTGTTTTTCTCTGCTCGCACTCATTGCTGCTGACATGGTTCAGTGGAGTATTTTCCCCGGGCAGAACCGCAGGCAGTTCTGACACAGGCAGCAGACCCCAGCCGGTAATCCCCTAATTCGGTTCAGTGTCCATGCTGTCCACCTGCACCACGTGGGACCTGCCAGCCGCAGGCCAGGGCCATGAGCCTGCCTACCTCTGTCAGGGCAGTCAGAAGCCCGGGTTGTCTCTCTGTGCCTCTGATCACTGGCCATAAATTAGGGTTTCTTCGATTCCCGTCTCAGGTTTGATTCATTTGCTGTGACAGCCCCCAGAACCTAGAGAGAGTTTAGTTCCGTTTACTGAGTCCATCGGGAAAGAGGCTTAGGGCAGACCGAGGGCCAAGAACTTTCTTGTGACACCTACGTCTGTCGGGTGAAGTCTCTGAGTGATGGACCCGTGGGTCGGGTCACCAGTGTGCTCACAGGTTCCTGTAAAGGCTTTGTTTGTGGCTCTTGGGGACCAACTTGACCTTTAGCCCCTGCCCCCTCCCCAGAGATTGGGGGATGTGGCTGAAAGCCCAGTCCCCTAATTCTGCCTTGCTCATTCTGGGGGAGTCACTTCCCATCCTGAGGCTACCTGGGGCCCAGCAGCACCAGCTCAGCTCATTGGCATACAAAAGACACTGACCTCAGCCAGGATCCCCGGCTGTGGGCCAGGAATCGGAAGCAGAGACCAAACACACATTGCTGGTTAAACTATTCCGATGCAGCGTTGCTGGGAAGGGATGGGTCACAGGGGAGCTGTGCGCAGGAATCACCAGGCTCCGTGTAAAGAAAGAGGCTGAGGATGTCTGCAGATCCATGGTTTCATTGTCTGCCTGGTCTTGATTCCTAGAGCTGGAAAGAAAAGAAAGGAAGAGAGGAGAGGAGAGGAGGGGAGAGGGGAGGAGAGGGAAGACGAAAGGGAAAGGGAAGGGAAAACTGAACAGATGAGAAAAAGGAAGACAAGGAGAGGGGAGAAAATAAAGAAGAAAAAAATGAAGCAGATTTTGGCTTGGTGGTTGGGAACAGGGTGAGAACACCTTGAGTGACAAGACAAAAGTTTCTTTACACTGGTCCCAGGGTCTGTTACGTAGGGACACACTGGCAAAATCCGAAAATACTGAGTGTTTTCTAGAAGAGCTTTCATTTTGATAATGTTTGTTCTTATTAATAACAGGGACAGGGCTGGGGATTTAGCCCAGTGGTTCCAGCGTCTGCCTGGCAAGCGCAAGGTCCCAAGTTCAATCCCAAGTACCACACACCACAGTGCTGGGTGTGGTACTCACACTTGTAATCCCAGCACTCAGGAGGCAGAAGCAGGAGAATTTCTGTGAGTTCAAGGCTCACCTGGACTACAGAGAGCTACAAAGCGAGACCCTGTCTCAAAAACAAACAAAAAAACAAACAGAACAGGGACAGCAAGGGTTCTGAAGGCTGGTTCCTCTCACAGTAGAGTCTTGTCCCCTTATCCTTCCTCTATTTTGGAGACTATTTCTGAGTCTTCCTTGCTACTTTGGATTAAACGTACTGCATACAGCTACTGATGAACTGTAGTTAGCCCTCAAGTCGCCTTAAATTTAACAAGGTGGCCTGAACGACAGAACCGATCCCAGCAGGTCAGGCATCAGGCCAGTGACTGACAGGCCAGTGACTGACAGGCCAGTGACTCTGACTTATCCTTCCTTTTATGCTTCTTCTCTCACAGTCACAGAATAGTCGCTGCAGCTCCGTGACACTGTATCTTCATGTCACCCCAAATCTACCCATATTCAATTTTTCTTGATCACATTTTTGAGACAAGGTCTCACCTTATAGTTCAGGTCAACCTTGAACTCAGTACGTAGCCCTGACGGGTCTCAAACTCACAACAACCCTCTTGCCTCAGCCTCGGGAGTGCTGGGATTATAAGCATGCACCACCACAGCCAGCTAGCATTTTAAATTATCATAATATATACTTCCTATTCACATGTGGTGGTGCACACCAGTAATTCCATGCACTTTGGGAAGCTGAGCAGGGAGTTCTAAGCTTGAAGATCCCAGCCCTGATAACTCAGTTTCTAAACAAACAATCCATCTAAATTTAAAAAGGGAGGGGGCTGAGGATATAGCTGAGTGAGGAGGCCCTGGGTTCAATCCTTAGTACCTAAAAAATAAAAAGAGGAAGAGGAGAAAGGAGAGGGTACAGGGAAGAGGCAGAGAAGGAAGCTAGAACTCCATTTGTTAACGATTCCCGGTGGGTGGACACGGGGTGGGCTCGGTTTGACTGCAGCACTGGGAGCACAGCCTGAACTGCCCAGCCCCTCCTGAGGAGGACGTGGTACCGTGACGCCACCTCAGCACACTTACTGACTCATTGCTTACTGCAGCCTTGGTGTGAGCCCCTGGAAGTACATTCCATGCATGATTTCTTCACATTGTCTGCGACCCTAAGAGGTTTGTCCTGTCCTGATTCTCAGAAGTTGCTGCTGAAGCTCCAAGAGAACAACTACTTCCCGGAGCCTTTACTTTTTAAGTCCTTTCTAAGTTTCAAAGATGAAAATGCCATCTTGTTCTGCAGTGTGGTTTTTGTTTTATTTTGTTTTGTTTTGTTTTTTGAGACAGAGTCCCACTTGTAGTTCAGGCTGGCCCTGAGCGCACTGTGTAGCCCAGGCCAGCCTCAAACTCACAGCAATCCTCCTGCCTCTGCCTCCTGAGTGCTGGGATTACAGGTGTGAGCCACTATGCCAAGCTTGTTCTATACTGTTTTTGTGATGCTGGGCATCTCTTAGGGTTTGCTTAACCACATTCCTAGTTTTGTGCTGGGGATTGAACCCAGGGCTCAGCCTGCTGGAAGCTCTGCCTGGACCCGGGCCCTGGACCTGACTTTTTGTTCATTGGCCCTTGTAGCCTTGGAGAGTGAATAAAAAGTAACCTCCAGCTGGTCACTCGGCTAACTGTGCTCTCCACCATCGTGGGATATCACTAATCTACTCCTCCACCCCCATGAGGCTCTAGATCAAGCAATTCCTGGCCAAGAAACAGACAAAACTCATCCCCAATGGATTTGGAGAAAACTGGTAGCAAAGTCAGGCACAACTTAGTGAAGAGAAGCAAACCAGGTCTGGGCGGGGCGGCTCCTGAAGCGAGTCATGCTTTGCTATGTCAGTGTCACCAGAATTTTCCAACCCAAGCTGTAAAGTTCGCCACAGTCCGGCTAGCTGGCCATGTTCCATTGAGAAGCTAATTTCCTCTTTGTTTCTATTCTCTGTACTAGTAGGTTGGCTCAGGAATAAAAATATGAAATCTTTTGTTCAGAAAGGAAAAGGAGAGGAAAGAGAAAAGAAGAAAAATACTCCAGGCTGAGTTTCTCGTTTGGAAATTTGCTTTATGCGGAAATGCCTCTAGTGAAGACTTACACTACTCAGGGGATTTGCTGAGCATCACTGTCCTGACAGTGCCCCGTCCTCTTTCCACCTGGAGGCCGGGTCTGGCTGTGCGCTCTGCACAGGGCCGGGAAGCTGCTGGTGCCGGAGCGGCCCCTTCAGCACAGTCCAGTTCCTCCGGAGGCCGGAGGGCCGGAGGCTGACGCTGAAGCTCCGTGTGTTGCTTCTCCCTTCAAGTGCCTACGTGAAGAGTGACTTCTTCTCCACAGTGATGTAGACAAACACCACGATGATGAAAATGCCAAAGATGGCAAGTCCCAGGCACACTGGGAACAGGCTCCCCACGCTGCTCTGGCTGCCCGCGCAGCGCTGCTGCTCCCGGACAACACTCCTCCTGCTCCTGTTGTTCTGCGCTCTGGCCGGACACCTGTGGAATCATGTGGCCTCCAGGGCTGTGCACAGCTACCCTGAGCACCCTGGAGGGGGGTGTGGAGGCCTCAAGCTCCGAAGGAGCCACTACAGGGCAGCTCTCAGTATAGTCGGGACCAGCACCTGTGCTGATTGCACGAGTGACATTGACGGTGAGCAGATGCCACGACTCCCAAGCCCACTGAGCTACGTCACCGCACACCAGCGTAACCTTTCCCAGTGCTGACACAAAGCCTGACTCAGATAGCACTGAAATTTCCTGATTTAAAATCTGCAGTTAAAAGAGCACAAAATGGAGTGCTAACTGAAATTTTTTAGTAAGAGTCTATTTTCTACTACTCAAATCCTGCAAAGTCTGCTAACACCCAATCAGAAGGTCGGGAGGTTTCTAGGAAGTGTGATTGGTGGGCTGTCACTCTCCCCCTGAGCCACACCCCCCGATACCTCAGCCCCACTTTCTAGTAACATGACCTGTCTGGACTTTATTTCAAACGTATGCTCCCTACATGACCATCTCAAACAGGAAAAACTGTTTCCAAAGACTGAATTAGAAAACTCAGGGTCTCAGGTCCCATAATTCTGTTGTCCCTCTCCAACCCCTCACTCCCTAACCCCCCGGCCTATTTCCTTATGTCCAGTAGTAGCCACAGACTAGAGACTAACGACCCTGAGGGCTTTGGAATTATGCACCATTACAAGTCTCACCTTTCCAACAGATTCTTTATAGGCTCAAACACTTCATGGAAATCTGAATACTAATTTTTCTTTTTCCAGGAGTTACAGAAGACAATACTACCGGCCCTCCTATGTTCCCCAAAGTATTACCTTTTCCCTTTGGGAGGCTTCGGACACAGGCAGCAGACATCCAGAGCTCCTGTTTTAGTGGTGGGAGCCCGGGGTCTCTGATAAACACAAAGAAAACATCAGTGGTTTCCAGTGCCTAGCACCAAAGACCTTGGCTTTTATTCTAAAGCCTCTGTTCTGAGGACTGATTAGGTCCTGGCACGGCGGGTGGTTTGATACTTCTTGACACAAACTTCAAGTC
>PVIR01024558.1:0-25776 GCA_004026965.1 Petromus typicus | reverse complement strand
ATACCACAGTGCCGGGCGTGGTGGCTCACGCCTGTAATCCCAGCACTCGGGAGGCAGAGGCAGGAGGATTGCTGTGATGTGAGTTTGAGGCTGAGCTCAGGGCCAGCCTGAACCACAAAGCGAGACCCTGTCTCCAAAAACCTAAAAAAAAAAAAAAAAAAGAAAAAAAAAATGGCAGCCATGTGTATGAAAAGGGGCTCCATTAGTTATTACAGAAGTGCAAGTCAGGACCTCAATGAGATGTCACCTCCCACCTATTATGATGATGATTATTAATGGGACCAACAATCATGGGTTTCTGTGTGTTGGTGAGAGGGTGGTGTACTAGTCTCGTTGTTTGACAAAATATCTAACACCTTTAAATAAAAAGAAGTTTGTTTAGCATATAGGTTCAGAGCTCAGGGAAGAAAATCATAGCGGAAGCAAAGTTTCTTGGCTCAATGGAGCCAGAATTAGCAGGGGGACTGAGCCAAGAAAATAAGAGTAAGCAACCCGATAGGAATTGCATAGACACAACTCCATGACCCACCCAGACACACCCGGAAGTGTGCTTTGCTGATGCCTGAGCGGGTGATGAAGCCAGTCAAGTCAACAACAAAACTTAGGGAACACATGTCTAGAAAAGGGAACTTTTTTATACTTCTGGAAAATTAACTAGGTACCACCCCTGTAGAAAATAATATAAAGCTCTAAGCTAACAATCATCTTCTTTTAGCACATGTGCAAGGGAGATGAAAGCAGTAGTTCAGAAGAGCCGCCTTTTTATGCTCATTTGGGAATTATTCACAATAGCCAAGATACCAATACAACTTCAGTGTCACCTAGTGGTTGAACAGATTGAGAAAATATGGCTTATACTGGAATGCTATTCAGTCTTTTCCAAAGAAACAAACTGTGTTATTTTCAACAAACACATTAACTTTGAGTACATTTGTTAGGTGAATGAGTGACATATTAAAAGTCAAATGTTACATAATAACATTTGTAGGTAGAATGTTCCTTGGGCATGCAAAAGGGACTGGGATCAAGACCCTGTAGCTACTTGAATCTATGACTGTTCAAGTCACTTATGTTTGAACATAATTTGTGCATATCCTCCCAAATATTTGAATCATCTTTAGAATACTTACAATAAGTTGTATGTTGTATATTGTGAAATAGAAAATGCTCAATGTAAAATAGGAAGAAGGGGGAAAATGTTGAAATTGTAACAAAAAAGTAAGGAAACAAATTTTATGTATATGGGGGGCAGTAGGGTGGGTAGGGCTATGGGAAAAAATGAGAGTTAAGTTGTGTCTTATACTGGTACAAATCCCCATTATGGAGTGCAATCATGATGTGTATATGTAATGTACCAATAAAGATTAAAAAATTAAAAAAAAAATACTCACAATACATAACGCCAGGCAACTGTCATGTAAAAGCTCTAATACTATATTTTTGAGGGAACACTTATTTAAAAAAATGTATGTACAAGTTTAGCAGATATTTTTTTTTTCTTTCTGATGTTTTTGGGTTTATGGTTGATTGAATTCAAAGGGTGGGAGTGGGGATAGTGACAAATGACTGGAGACAGTGTTGATGAAAGGGTGCTAGTCTTAGTCATGTAGACTGAATCAGTCTAAAAATCTACTATGTGGTGTGATAACTAAGTTAATGATACTGTACTCAACACGGGAATTCTGAAAGGATGATAGGTTACAGGTACTTTCATCGTACACAAATAGCTAAGGATATGAAGAGAGAGTCATGTATGACTTTCATAGTCATTTTACTATGTACATGTACTTCAGACTATACTGTGCACATCACGTAAGTATAATTTCAATGAACTAATGGGAGCCAGAGTAATAGAAGAAATGGAAACAGATTTATAATTTGCAAAGGAACATTTGAGGAAACATAGGGAATAGCCTGAGACCAAGTGATATCTAGAAGCTTGTATGGTTTCTGCACTGGGGTGTAGGTGGAGCTGTTTGAAAGGATAGTGTAAATGCTTTGGGGGAAAGATGACTGCACTGTCATAATAGCCGACTGACATGACATATATTGGTTGCTATTTCCTGAATGAAAGAACATGTATTGGCCTATCACAAGAGCAGTTATAATATGAAAAAACAGAATGAATACTACTTCATAGAGACCTTCCAGCATTTTGCTACTCAAAAGGCAATATAAGGACCACTAGGAGCTTCTTAAAAATAGTTTTGAATTTCATTTTGGATGCACTGTGTAAAAATCTATCCTTTATCAACATTCCCAGCTCATCTGTATGCAGGTAAAGGTGTAAGAAATACTGCTCTAAGTGTAACATTAGACTTTAATTATTTTTCTTTCTTTTTTGGTATTGGGGATTGAACTCAAGCCCCTGTGCTTCTAAGATAGACATGGTATCACTTGAGTTAAATCCCCAGCCCTTAGACTTTAGTTATTTTAACATAGCCCTTGAGACAAATGTCAATATAAGGAAGTATTAATCCCGTTGTAAAGATAAGAAATCTGACTTTCAGGAATTTTAGGTAACTTTCTGAAAGTCATACAGAAAGCAAATGATGATAAATTTGCAGGAATGAGTTTTCTAAGCTTATCTGAAATATTGTGCCAAATTCCAAACCTTGTATAAATAGCTGTTACTTATTTTTTAAATTAACTCTGCTAAACTGATAAAAGTGCTTTTGGTATTTTTAGAGTTTTTAAAAAATATTAATATAGCATCTATGCAATATGTCTGTAAAGAACTGAGAAATTTTCTGCTTCCACAATGAGCTAAAACTTTGGAAAGTGCTAGAGGTGGTACCAGAGTTAATGTTTTTCTCTGCAGAATTTACAATAGGACTGTTTTATAAACGTCACCTTCTATGTGTAAATGTGATTTCAAGCTTTCATTATTTGTTACTCAGGGAAATACTAATAAAAGAAAATTAGTTCTTTTGTCCCTAACTACCATGGTAAGATTTAAAGTATAATAAATAAGGATTGTAATAGCCCAATTAAATAGAATCACTGAAAAATGCATGAAAAGATTAATGTTGAAAAAAAGCATCTTCTCATGTCACTGCAAAGATTTTACAAAATGTTTCAGAACTTGTACTCTGTTAGTAGATGTTCAGATCTGAAACAAAGTGAACTCTTAAAATGAGTAAAATAAAATATTTTGGAAATTATATAGGTAATTAATGATTACCTAAAATAATAATTATGCTTATTATTAAAATATGGCCACATAGCCTTCATCATAAATGTGGGTTATAAAAGCAGGGAGTAAATTTTATAAGTGACTTGATGAGGGATTTTAGTGAGAGCATGTAAGAAATATAGTTTGAATATAAAAATATTTTAATTTCCAAGACACTTTGGAATTGTTTATAGAAGTAACAGAAGAACTCTCAAAAACTGAAGATGCTTGCTTGCCTTATCTGTAAGTCAGTCCCATAAAGTTCCATAAAAAATTTCAAGACTAGTGCTAAAAATGTTTTAAAATAAGGAGCTAAGGATGATTCCATATAGATCCAACAATTTGTAATGTACTAAAACATAAAATGAATGAATCTCCAATTTTAAATATTTGTCTTTAAGACTCTTATTTATAAAATCTGTTCCAAACTTTAATCTTTCCCTAACAATGGTATTATTTAAATGCAATTTGTAAGTAACAAACTTTTATTATTTTTCTCTTTTGATGATAAATGATTGGCAAGGTTTTTCCCTGTTTTGATGAGCAGTCTGTATCAATAATTTCTAATTTAGAGTCATTTATAAGAAAGAATCAATTGAAATGATTGATAAACAAATCCATTGAACTTTTTTTTCTGGCACAGTTGTGAGGACCATCTTTAGGAGTAACATTTTACTATTTACACATATAATTCAATGTTAACAGGAGACTGCTTTGGAATCTTAACTTGGATTGACCCCTTCAAATTGAATGCAGTTAAATGTCATCGCCTTTCACTTTCAAGTAGAAATTTGTGTCTTTGTACACAGAATCTGCCATCAAGGAAACCTCCGGCCTTCTGGACTTCTTAGCCAGTACCTAGAATTAAAGCAAACATGGTAGCCGTGGTGCTCCAGTTTCTGACCCAAGATTTGTTCTTTACCCTCTTGCAATTGTAGAACCCAAAACAAGACTGAGTACTTAAGTTGAGTGGCAAAGGAGATTCTTTTTCTTACCCACAGAGGGGAGCAACAAGAGAAAATTGCAAGCCAATTTCTTTCTTTCTTTTTTTTTTTTTTTAGGTTTTTTGAGACAGGGTCTCGCTTTGTAGTTCAGGCTGGCCCTGAGCTCAGCCTCAAACTCACATCACAGCAATCCTCCTGCCTCTGCCTCCTGAGTGCTGGGATTACAGGTGTGAGCCAGTGCACCCAGCACTGTGGTATGTGGTACTGGTTGCTGCTGGGCATGAGTCTCCACATCCAGTATTGTATGTGGTTACCGAGATCAAACCTGTGCCCTCGAGCTTCCAAGACAGGTGCTGGAACCACTGAGCCATATCCGCGGCCCTCAAGCCAATTTCTTAACTGTTTGGAGTTCATGAGACTATTTAAGGTCACATAGACAAGGAGAAGAAGTAGACTAATAAAAGAGACAAATGCTCATGTATTTTCCTGAAATGCAGATTCTAACTTTTCCTTCTTCCTTTAATGTTCTTCCCTGCCATTTTGTGATAACTGTCACCTCTCATGTCATCATGCAGACACAATCATAATAAAACTAGAGGTCTTGGTGTGACCTGGGGGGCAATCACAGATCCATCTAGCCTACTTGCAGAGAAACTCTTCATACATGCAGTCATCAAATATAAACATAAAAAAATAAACGTGATTGTGTTCCTTTTGATCTTAGTTTAGTACATGATGAAAGATATAAATCTAGATTCAATATTCTGCATACAGATAGCCAGTTTTCACAACAGCATTGATTAAAGAGGTTCTCTTTTCTCCAGTATTTTGGTCCCCTTTGCAAAGATCAAATACTTGAATTTGAATCCAGGCTAATAAAGGCAACATTAAAGACTAACTAGGATTAAGTAGGGAGATAAGGCTTTCTAAAACAAAAGGGAATTAAAAGATGCAGGAAGAGAGGGAAAGGAAGGGATAAAAGATAAAAACAAGGAATTGGTTTGTGTTATGTACATGTACCTACACTGCACAAGAGATGTAAACACTTTATACTGCAGACATGTACTGAAAATGTTTGAAAAATGGAAGAGGATCAAGCTTTGAGTGGAGGAGGAAAAGAAGGCAGGAAAGGGGATGGAAAGGGTATTAAGTTCTGTTACATACATGCACCAACACTACATATGGAATATAGGTATTATATACAACACACGTGCTCATAAATTCAAATTTAAAAAATAAACACGATGAGGGCAGGATAACAATTCGGCCATGTTAGGTAGGTAGCAGAGGATGAAAGAAGGGCAGCTGTGAGGCCAGAGAAAGACTTTTGTGAGGGAGAACCACGTGAAAAGTTTCTTGAGGGAGTTGTCTCCTGACTATTTAGTTTCTTTTGTCTGTCAGCATAGGGCGATTTATCTCTCCGAAGGAAGCAAGGATTCTTTTGTTTTTAAACCAAGTGGGAAGGATTCTGCATATCTTCAAAGGAGGTTACTCAATGTTTTCTGAAATATGGATAAGAGAAAAATAATTATACAAACATCTAGAAGAGTTCTGCTTTGAAAAGTCTAAAACTGGAGAGCTGTTTGAGACTGAAGTACATCTCTACTGATGGCAGTTATAGGAGGGAATTTTTTTCCTGTGCAGAATAAAAGCTGTAAAAGAGTGAAAGCACCTACAGTAAAGAGAAAAAAGTGCTTTATTTTTCTCTTCTACTTCTTGTGGTTGAAGCATTATGCTGTACAGATGATGTATAATTACAATAATCAACCAAAGTTAATACAAAAGTTTATGATAAATATATGCAGCTAACTGAAAATCATATACTTTCATTTAATAGACCTATCAATTTTTTAATGATCCAGGACTGAACAGTTTATGAATATTGATATAATTTTTAACAATCTTACTTGTATCTCAAAATCAAGTTCTAAGGACTTTTTCTTCATATAACTTATTTAAAAAATTCTGAAAGTAATTAAAATGAATGATTATGGTAAAAGCACATACATATGCACATGTTTACTTAGCTAATATCATTATTTGTGATTAATGCTATTATTTTGTGTGAACTGTCTGTTAAACCAGTAACTTGGTGAATGGATTTGAGCTAAAAAGTAGTTTTTTTAAAGACATAGAAAAGAGTGAGGTACAGTTGAAAGTCATGTCTCCAAACCTTAAGAGTATGCAAATAGCACTTTGTTAATACAAAATAATACTGAATGCTCATCAGACACCTTTATTGCCTTTCTAAAATGCTAATTGCATCTGTGCATAGCTGGAGGCTGATAAGACTCAAAACATCTATAGCTTTTGCACTCAGATGCTCTTCTTCAGCAGAACTTCATAGAAAAACATCAAAGTTTTAATCCATTTGTTAAATAGCATAAATTTTGAAAACAGCTCAAAGCTACATGCTCAACTCTAAGTGCACTTTGAAAAACCGGAGTAAGTATATAACTCTTTCTCTACTCACAAAATGATCCATTTCAAGGCTGATAGCTTGTTCATCTGAGTAAAAGTGTTCATTCTGTGTCACAATAGAACACAAAGCTGTCTACACATTTTTATGTGCATAAAATTTATCTAAATAACACCTTCAAATAATGTGTTTTCTCAAAGTGTGTTAACTCAGAGAAAGAATAAATGACATATAAAAACTATGTGCATATGAAGTTTATCATTTTATAAGACACATATCTTATACATACATTATAATGCATACATTTTCTACACACACACATATACATATATATCCTTTTTTTTTGTACCAGGGATTGTATTTGGGCCCTTGTGCTTCCAAGCTAGGCACAGTATCACTTGAACTAAATCTCTGACCCTGCTAGACATATCTAACATCTGCACATTTCTTCTTACTCTTTTGCAGTGCCTTCTTGCCATCCTATTAAGCCTCTGTCAAGGTATTTTCTCTCTAGTACACAGTAAATGTTTTCTGTCACTTTTATTAGACTGTATTTTTTAGAATTTTTTATAAGTACAATCATACCATGCTCAGCTTTAGCTAAACTTCAAGAATGACGTCATTTGCATAGCAGCCAAATGGATTTCCAGGTTTTTTTTCAGTGCCATATAGCTAAGCTCCTGAAGTGTAGTACCAGAAATGTTGACTTGTTATTGGAAGGCCTAGGGAGACCCTCAGCAAGCAAAGCAGCCCAGTCTGTTCTGTTCTTCCTAGAGTAACTGAATGATAAAACAATAATTTTTCTGTGCTCCATATTCTTACATTTGCAAAATGCTGCATGATATAGACATAGAAAGCCATTTGTTCAACCCACAGACATTTTTAAAGGAGAAACTATTTATTCCTAGGTAATCAGATCAGTTACTAAGAAGCCATACATTATTTCAGACAAAATCAAATATAGTGTGAGATCTGAAAGTTGCTAATGATACATGTCCCTCCTTTAGAAAACGGCATATATTTTGGCCACAAAATGTAAAGTCATGTGTCTGGGATGAATATGAAATTTTGGCTTATATAAGAAACATGTCAAAGAAATGGACATAATTTTTTAAAAAAATTGAATGATGGGCCATGATGTTACAAGCAATTCTGCATAATTTGGAGGAAAATAATTTTATAGTTAAAATTATGATTAGGCCTAGTTTTTTTTGTCTCCACGCTGGCTATCCTACATCCAGATATGACTTCATTTTCACTTCTGATCACAGCTCAAATCTCAGTGGTACAATGATGCTGTGATGCTCCAGGGCAGAATTACACCAGTTGAAGATAACCTGGGGATGGACAAATTCCTAATCTGTAGAGATTCCATATTGTTTTCAGATGTAATAGATCTTCTGGCTTTTGAGTTTCCTGTTACCTTTATTAGTCCCAGTGTACTGAATAAAAGTGTAACCAGCTCAGGTCTTTTGTCTTGGCTACTCAGAGCAGCATGGATCAAATCCAAGTTCACCTTCTTTTCTCAGTCTCATTTCTGTTTACATGTTAATTAATTTGTCTTGTACTGTCGGGCTCACAGGAGACTAAAACTTAACTGCAGAGGTTCTGCTTATGTCCCCTTTCCCTGTTCCCTGCACCTTGAAAATTACAGGAAGTGATAAAAGCCATAAGAAAGATTAAAGAGATCAATATTAGTTTGACATATAGCCCCAATTAAATTTTATCATGACTAATAAACTATGGTACATGGATAAAATGGAATAATATGTTGCTATTAAAGTGAATGATGTGTGTATCAGCTAAGCTCACCCACAGAATCCTAAAAGTGGATGATTAAATTAAGAAGACCAAGTGAAAGAAAAATATGTAGTTCAGGTATATTTTCTGAGTTCTTTTTTCTATTTTTTTAACACTATTTTCTCTTTTAGCTCTGGGAAAAGAACTGAGGACCTCATTCACTTTGAGCAAATCTTCTACCACTGAGCTACATTCTCAGGTAAGCCTCATTTTATATCCAAAGGGGTGGGGGGAAAACCTTGTCCCTGTTTGGAACTTCTTTACTGGAATGTCTTGATTTGAACTGACATGAGGTGATCTGTTGTCATTATTTATTTCAATTACTGAACATCTGAGCAGAGTTTGCTAAAGAAATATTCCTGTATTAGATTATAGATGATACCTATTTCACATAGATATTTAAATAAATGTGGTATTTTATTATCTTCCCTTCCAAATACCTGAAATCTGTCTCCAGAAGAGTACTTGATAGGAAAATTTTGGAGAAATACTGCAGTGAAAAATTTCAAAGATTAAGGATTATTGGAAATACATGTTTTCATTACATGATTTTTCTGTAATACTATAATCCTGAACTACTCATATTCGTAATAAAGAGTAATAAAGATTTGAAAACTAAATAGAACAAGAGTGATAGAGATATAGTTTAAATATACTTTGATGGAAGACGGGCAGAGATATAGACATCTTCTCTGAGGTACTAGAGATGACCAATTTCTCAGTACATGCACTTCTTTCTGTTATCTAGAGTAACCTATTTCCTTTTAAGGCAAGAAGTAACTACTAATTTGTACTGTGTCTTTATGTGATGTCACAGAAATTGAAAGGCAGTTGGAGGTGTTTCGATCCTGTCTTTATGAAATAAAACAGTATACCCAAACTATTATAAAGCTACATTGAAAAAGTATAATCATGAGTAATAGTATTTATGCATGTGATTAACCATGTGAGGCAATTTTCCAAAGATATACTTAGAGACACAGTGTCCATATTTGAAGAACTTTGAAGGAATACAGTGGATTTGATTTGGGCAATACATTCAAAGTATATTTACAGAGGTACTGATAAAATAATTCCACTATGAAATATGAATATTAAGTTAGTAATGAAATACTAGGTTAGATAGAAATTAATATTGAGTAAGAGGGGCTGAGCTCTCAAGGAATTCTGTATGAAATGACATTAGCACTGTGACTGGAAGCACAACTGAAGAAAGCCAGGCTTAAAGATGAAGATGCCTTGCCGACTCCTGCATGACCCCCTCCCAGGTAAGCAATACCTTGAGATTATACCGTAATTAGCACCGCCTGGTCCAGATAGACATCAGTCACCAAAGGGATTGACCAGAGCATCCAGACCCATCCCTTTGCCTAAATGCCTCTGTTCATTCCGTGTTCCTTGGCTGTGTGCCTCATTTCCCCATTAGACCAACATGGTCTGAGGGGCTGTGCTTACAATCCTACAAGTTGGTTGTAGTTTGACCCCCACTGTACCCATGTTGTGACTCTGTTGTATATGACACCTGACAAGGGACGTCAAGGGCCACTCGATACACCCTGTGGTACTCCAGGAGCTATTCTTCTCTCCTTATTTCCTAAGTCTCCTAACTCCTTCCCTCCCTCTGGTTCACATCTTCATCCCTCCATGTTGTGGAACTGTGAACTTGGCACATTTGATATTTAACAGGTCGAGAGTTATATTTCTCCTATATCATTTTGAAGTTTGAAGAATAACAAAAAATTTTTAAGAGAGAATTAAAATTATTAGATAATTCCTGTGATTAGGAAATTCCTAAATTTTCAGTAAGATTCTGAGTTGGTGAATTTAGTAGTGATTCCCAAATTCTGAATCATTGTATGTTAGTTTGAACAATGACATTTGTGGAATTAAAAAGACAGAAACCAAGAAGTAGGAGGAAAAGAAGCTATTTTCCCTAAATTCCCTTATGCTTTTATTCCAGGGAAATCATATTAAACAAACCAAAAGTAAACCATAAGTTTATTGTGATAAGCAGCCTGACTTGAGAAACAATGTTCAATATTATTGATCAGTATGTTCTAACATTTCTTTGTGGCAAATAAAGAAGTACTCCATAAAATGGTTTTCAGGACATAGACACTCTTCATTTATTTCACACTAGTTCACAGATTCAAAGCACTCAGTGTCATCTTCTGCTAAATTCTCTAATAGTAAAATCCATTCGACTTTCATGCACATTTTAAAAATGATTTCAATCACAGAACTTGTGCTGAGGTAAGCGAAGTAAATTCAGAAACAACTGCACTTTGAAGAAACCCAATTCCTATAAACCCGAAATTAAAACCTTAAAAAGATCATTCACCTATTTGCCTTGATTTACCAGTGAGAACTGTGATTGAACTGACTGTGGGTAATTTTAGTGCTACTTAGAAAACCAAAAACTCCATTATAAATTTCATTCATTTTAAATTTTATTACTTAAAAGTCCTGGGAAAATTTTGAGGTCTATTGTTACTGTCAAAGTATTCACTGGCGTAGTCATTATAAAACTGTTATGTGAGCTTACAATTTTTGTCAAAGAAATACTGTTTCATATGGAATCAAGCAAGATTAAAACCCTTTCTTGAAGACTGATGAGTAGGCAAAAGCTGAAACTCTACTCCTCTGAAACAAAAGGCAGAGAGAAGAGTTCTTTAGCTCTGCGGTACAATAGTAGAAAAGTATTAAAGAATTTATTAGGAAGCTTGATCAATGTCATTAGTTATTTATTTCTTACTGATTGGCTCTTATTGAAGTTAGACTCCCAACTTCCCATAGAAAAAGGAAGATAAGTATGCAGCCTGATTTTTAATTTGAAAAGGATTCTCCCCAAATCCTGAGAAAGGCATTTTTAAAAATATAAACTTAGGAGCTAGAACAAGATTTCCAGCAGAGAGAAATTTTACTCTTGCCAGTTTGCTAAAGAAAATACTGGAAGAAAATGAATTTGGGAGCCTGTTCCCAGGAGAAGAATTGTCTAAAGTTTACTTAATCTGAGAATGAGGGAGCATTGAGGCTACTTTGATCACTTTCCATTGCCCAGAGTGAAAGCTGTCACGTGGGAGCCAGGAATGCATGCAGGTCCTACAGGAGTTATCTTGGGTCATCTTTGCCCATATGCTAAGCAGAGGGAAGAGCACATGACAGTCCGCATATTGTGTTAATAGTTATGCTTTCATTTCATGTTGAGTACACATGAAACACAGACAAACAGTTTATGACTTACCTATATGTTGAATATTATTTCTGGTTTTTGGAGATGATTATGTAAAAATGCATGGATATTTTTATTACACAATGTAGTACATAATGCCAATCTCTACCTTTTGATTTTGTCTAGTAAGAATTCATCAGTAAGAATAATATCACAAAATGAGTCTCAAAACTCTTATTTGGAAAAAGAAATAAGAAGAGTTTGAAAATCATTTGAAGAATTTATGATAGATGATAGAAGAAGCTGTATGAAAAAACTATGAGTTAGGATCCAATCTAAGATTTATCTAAAATTTGTTATTAATTCATTGAAAATTTTTTACCTTTGGATTCTCAGTGGACATAAAAAAAGAACTCCTCTTAATCCTTTGTCATAAAAACTATAGATAACATAAAGTAGATATAAAAAACTTAAAAGCAATGTTTTAAAGTTTATTGGATGTATGAAAAAATTTATAAAAGATAAAGTGTAAGGGATTATCTCAGAGAGAGGGTAAACTTTGAAGTTCATTGATTTCTATGAATGCATATATTCACTGTACAGAAATATAGGGATTTTGGAAGTAAACATTGGTTAGATTTCCTTTAAAAACATTTGGTCCTCACGAAGAAAGAAAACATAACAATTTCCAACTTGTTTTGTACAACGACTTTTGCTTCACTAAAAATATTGGCAACATGCTTTGAAATGTTTCATTTGTTTAGAGCCCAGTGACGTGCTTATGTCATACTGCCTCCCACTATGGTAATAGATACATTCCTTAGCTCACTTGGGAAGTTGATCAGTTTAATTATATGTGTCTTTCCCTAGGGTACATATACTGGCATACACATGATGGGCACTTGGGGTGAGTGAAACCCTATAATATGTAAATAGTTGTCTTCAATTTTCCCAATATTCTGTTGTTACTTCAGAAAATATATATTTATGAACAAGGACAGTTAAGGAAAAAGATACATTTCACAAACTACCACAAGAAGTAATAAATGGGAATGAAATGTATAATAAATAGAATCATTCAGACAGAGCTTGTATGACTCTTTGTTAAAGTCATTTAAATTGAGAATGGGCCAGCAGAGGTGTATGTGGTGATAACGGATAGCCTTGGTGAAAGCTTTACTTGTGCCGTCTTGGCTTGAAGTGCTTTATAGATCTCATACAATCTCACAGCCCTTCATGAGGAGTTGAAGTCAGGGAAATACACTGACTGTCTTCTGTGAGACAGGCCTTCGAATCACTGTTTCATAAATTATACAGAATTCTTCTAATTACACTTGTGACAATTGACTCATCATTCACATTTTAAAATGAAGAAACAGAGGCATAGGCAATTGTACAATTTTCTAATCTGTGTATGTCAAATAAGATTAGAGCCAACATTTTATCTAGACAGTATAATTCTTAAACTCAAGCTTTACATCAGTCAGTACACCATTAGCTGGGATCCTTTGCATTCTATTTTATATTTCATTTAACATACAGTACACTTTGATCGTGGTTATTGAATAATCTGTGTCATGGTATGAACTACCAAGGGTATCCTAGTTGTCTTTTTAAAAAAATTCATCTTTACTGGTACATTATGAATGCACATCATAATCGCATTCAACATTGAGAGTTTGTAGCAGAATATGATATGACTTGATTCTCATTTTTCCCTCCCCCCTCCCTGCAACTTCCATCCTCTATATACACAATCTTTGTTTTCTTTTTTCTTTATTATTACCACATTCGTTTTCTCCTCATTATTTACTTTTACACTCTTAAAAAAATATTTTCTATTTCACAATATCAACTATACATACTACAGCTCATTTACAACTTCATTTTCTCATACCGGAGAAAAAATACGATATTTACACTTCTGTGACCTGTTTATTTCGCTTATGAGCACGTTCTCAAGGTACATCCAATTGAGTATGAGTGACTTAATCTTATCATTTTTAATGGCAGAGTAATAATCCATTGAACCTAGTTGTCTTTTAATTAAGCAAGCATGCTCCAGGATGTAGCTCAGTGGCACTGCATCTGCCTGGCAAGCATAAGGTCCAAAGTTCGATCTATGCTTTTTCTCATGTCTAATAAATGTGGTGATTTTATGCTTTCACAGGTCAGTATTAATCGCTGGCAAATAAAAGGCCCTGATAGAATTAGTGTAAATGAGATTTCTTCTCTTGCTTGAGAAGAAATGGGAACAAGTCCTAGGCTTTCTGCTGTTGTCAAATTGTGGAAAGTAGTGGTTTCACCTACATTACTGTCACTTTATAAAACGATAGCCGAAGGAGTTCAAATAAAAACATAATAGAAAGATGAAAGAGTCCTCCTTTATACTACAGAATTCCAAACAGCAAATCTTACAGGAGTAGAAAATGAAGTGGGTGTGGTGGCTCATGCCTATAATCCCTGCACTGGGGAGGCAAAGACTGGAGAATTGTCATGAATTCAAGGACAGTCTGGGTTACCTAGTGAGTTCAGAGCCACCCTAAACTACAAAATGAAACCTTATCACAAAAAAAAAAAAAAACCTAAAAAAAGAGTAGAAAATGAATTATTTTTCCTAGGCTTTGGTATCCTCTAGATATGACATGACTGGATATAACATGTTTGTGTTCAGGATCAACAAAAGACAGTAGCATAATTTAAGGACATTAATCAGAAGTTAGTATTAATGATAAAAAAATGCTACACCATGAGTAATACCAGTAATGCTTGTACACTGTTCATATGGTATCTGATCACGGGCTAGACCTACACAAGAGCTACCTGTCTATAGTATCTGTAACCTGAACTCTTACTCCATTTCACCAGCCTGCTAATTGTTTCAACTGTAAAACATAGTAATTGTCCACACTCTTTATCAGAGCACTCAGGAAATTTCATTGAAGTTATTTATTTGTAAGTTTGTCTCAACTTATTCTACACAAACTCTCAAGTATTCCATCTTTGTAAGTTGAGTGCCTAATACAATCCTTGGCACAGCACATACTCAGATAAATTTTACTCCTTGTAATTTCAACTTTTAGATTGTGCTGCGGCCAGTCTTTCAATTGAGTTAGTCGTATGAATGTGCAGAATTCTTAAGGGCCACCAGACCTGCTAAAACAACAGAGGATAGGAGTGCGATTTCAGATTTCTTTTGGAACTAAGAAGGTGTGACTGATTAAATGTTGAGTGGAGATCACCAAGAGCGGGAACTGTTTTCTCACTGACATAAAAACTGTGATGGGTTTGAGTCAACTAACACAGAATTTGTTGCTCAATATGCTAATTATCCAGGGATCCCGAAGAATTTGGCGTTTTCTAGGATATTTAATCTATTATCAGAGAATTACTTAACCCTGTCTAATATGTTCATTAAAAACTTTCAGATGATGTGTACTTCATCTCACTTGGTGCTATTTGTGATAACAGAAAGGAAAACAAGAGGAATAGTAATATCCATTGTGCTTCAGCCTAATTACAAAGTGCCAATAATGATTTTAAAAGCTTCCCTCAAGTGATCTTGATTAATGCACTAAGAAATGCATTTTGTTCTCCTAAAATTCATATACAAAATTCATATATTAAAGCCCTAATTTCTAGTATGATGACTTTTGGAGGCAAAGCACTATAGAGTAATTAATTAGATGGGTATTTAAATTTGAGGAGATTGCTTTACACTATATGAAGAAGAAGGGGGAGGAAAAGGAAGGAGACTGACAAAAAGAAGAGGAAGAGAAGGAGCAGGAGGAGGAGCAGGAAGAGGAGGAGGAGGAGGAGGAGGAAGAGGATTATCTCTGCCACATGAGGAAACTGAAAAGTATCCATATCTGAATGTCAGGAAGTAGGTGCTTAATAGAAACCAAATCAATTTGCACCTTGATTTCAGCTTTCCCCCATGAAAGCATGTGGCTTTCTTGAGCCATTGCAAGGTGTTTGCTCCCATAGATGTAGCAGACTAGCGCAGTGCGTTTGGGGAGCAGATTCTGACGTGATCCCCATGTTACCAGTCAGAATACAGAAGCACAGTGCTGTAAGGGGTCCCACCGATCCATCAGATCTGGTAATTTAAACCCCTGTGCTCCGGCTCCTGATTTGAGATTGAAGTTCTGGTTCTTCCGTGACTTGCGTAAGCATTCTGAACCTCCTATTCCTCATTAGCAAGATGATAAGTGTATTATCTACTTCCCAACTTCATTTATGAGTCAAATGAGAAATGACATAAAATAGCTGTGTAAATGTTAGAGCCCTACACAGCCTACTAATGTTGCCATTAATACTACATCAAACTCTTTTGAACCTCCCACAGATTTCTGAAGGAGTTTTAGGCCCCTTATATACATTTTCTCTCAGTCATTTTCTAAGGAAAATTATAATAATTTTACATGTTGGACATTACTTTCTGAGTGTTACACAGCATGTAATTTTGCAGAATAAGTGTAAAACAACCTCTTCTTCCCCTGTGGTAATATCCTTCTGTTGGCTAGATTAATCTGGATTGCATGTATCACTTTATTACATATATTTAGTTCAAAAATAATTAACAGAACCTTTAAAAAGTAAAGAGCAAGGTAAAATGACACGCCATTTAAATAGTGACTGGAAATTTTTAGGAAAAAAGATTAAAAGTTACAAATTGCTTTTGCCCTTTTTCCAATTCTTCCAAAGTTTTAAAAAATTAGTTCTGCGAATAAGAAGAAAAATGCATACAATTGGAACTCATTGTTTTTTTGGATCTTGTTCTGTGTAGAGTGAAATATTCTATACTCACCATTAAAAGTAATAACTGTAATTTATAGAAAAGTAATGTGTTGAATGTTGTGTGACGCCCTTGGATTTTATTATCTCATTGAATTTTCACAATAACTCCTTGAAGTGGGTGTCGTAATTCTTATTATAATGATTAGGCAACAGAGAGAGAGAAGTTACATGACTTTTCCAAGCTTTTTCAAGTATTACTTCACTGTGCTTCACATGCAGATGTGAAGTAAAATGCAGATTTTTACTTTACAATCAATAGCTTTTGCTGAGATATTGCTTGCTTATATAATATACTCATAATGGCATATTATAAATTACAATGATAATAATGACCATGTAATTTTTGCTTTTGTCTAATGCAGCTCTTTTTGTGGGCTCTAGATATTAGAACTGACGCTAGCTACTTTGTTAACTATCACCAATCTCTATACACTTTCTCTTCTGCTGTTTCCCTGGAGAACATGTCAGAGGAATGTTTACATTCTTAATTCTCTCCTGCAGCTAAAGTGGGAGATAAGATGGTGGTTGTAAATGGAATATGGGGAGGTCTTCAGAAAGCAAACAGGGAAAATTGTATTTTCTCCTCTAGGTATAAATGTCGTTGGTACTACTCATGTCATGTCTTCTTAAGATTAACACGGATATGATGCCCGGAGCCATGGTATGATGAGAATCTTTCTAAGTAGTCTAAAGGTTGGAGGCTGGAGAAAGTTACAAGGTTTCAGTATCATGTATGAATGAACAATTAGAACAGCAGCTGCCTAGCTGCAGTTCCTAAAATGTAAACAATAAATCACTGGGTTAAATCCATTGCTGTGTGGGTGATCTGTTAACTGAAATGGAAAATGTTTCTTAGTGATACATGCAACCATTAAAAATGCGTATTGTGGGAACACTAGACTTTGGCAAAGTAGTGCAATACTTGTTGCAGAAAGGAATTCGTTCCAGATATATATTAACTGGGTGAATCTTCCATATGAGGCACCATTATGGGGGTTGTAGAGTTTTCAGAAATAAGATATAGTCTGTTTCCCTATTTTGTGTGTTCAAAATTAAGATAAAGATGAGATGATTTCTACTGCAGCTATTTTTCCTTCCCTGAATAATCTATTCACTTTTAATTCAGTGGATACCTTGCTTTCCTCTGTTCTTGCTGTGGTAGATTGGATTTATATTCCTAATGTGTCATCCATTACTATAGTCATGCCCTTAAAGCTCCCCCTGTTGGAGATGAGGAGATTTTCTGATGCTTGATTCTGACTTCTGCCCTTTGCTTTCCTTTGGACAGTCACCATGAGTAGATGTGGTATCAACACTAGCATGAATTGACCTTCAACTATGAGTCTCCCTATCTTTATCCTATAACTTTAGTTGGTGAACCCATCCTTTGCGGGAGGAGAATGAAAAATATATGTAGTAGTGCTAACCTGAATTTCTGATGAGCCCTGTCAAGATTGCTAAGTAGAGATGATGGTTAATGTTTCTGATTATGTCATTGAGTTTTGGAACTAAGCAATAAAAATTTATTAATACACCCATCCACTCTACTAGTAAAGCAAGCAATATCATAAACTCCATTTAATCTCTACTTATTAAATCAGCATTATCTTCACCTTACTAGTTTATCTATAAATTGGCTTATCACAATATCCAAAACTTAAGTTAATTAAGTATATATTTTGTAATTAAGAAGAATTTGTCTTCCACAAGATCTACTAGCTCACAGATTATGAACACATGTAATTCCTGAGTATTAAATATGAATAGTACTAAATATGAATAGTCTTTGGTTTGAAAACACCAAAGAAAATAGGAGACAGAACAAGCAGTTGAATCCCTGTTACCACATTAAAGTGTCTGGATCTTTCCTTATTTGTTACCGTAGGTCAGTATACTTACATCACTTTTTTTTGGTTAGAATTCTGTTGCTTACTATAGACAAAAAAGTTCCCAGAATTTTAAAGGATAACTACATAATGTGAAAAACTAATGCTGTATCAGAGGAATCCATAAATGTCCATGGGAAGACTTCATAGAATATTGGTGTTCAAAGAACATTTTAAAGAAAGGTGAAATTTTGATCATTGGAGAATAGAAAATACTATACTAAATGAATAAATGGGGCAACCTCTAAAGACAGTGATAAATTTGGACTGAATAATGTGTGTAGAGCTTAAGATGGACAATGGTATATAAAATTGTGAAATATTATAGAATGGTTTCATTGGAAGTCTTAAAAGCCCAAATAAGTAGGCTGTGTATATTTTACATAGAAACATATTTAGACAATGAATTGCATGATTCCAGCTTTGTAGAATTTATTCATTTTGATTAATTTATTCAGTGAGAAAAATGTATATGGGCATCAGTGTGTATAACGTAGCCAGGTTTTCACAGAGTTTTTGGTACAGACTAAAAGCTTAATATGCATGTGTTGTGGAAAGACAATACAAATTTAGAGAAAGCACAAAATACTCCAGAGCTTCAATAGTATTTCTTGTCTACATGAATGGGGGAGCTAAAGAGGAGGTTAGATATAACTATGATATGATATGCTTTACCTTTGTTGATAAAAATGACCTTTTTCCTTTTTTTATTGAATTTATTGATACATTTTAGGAATACATTATGAGCCAGATATAATGGCTCTTGTCTGTAATACCAGCACTCAGGAGGCAGAGGCAGGAGAACTCCTGTGAGTTTGAGGCTAGCCTGGGCTACCTAGTGAGTTCAGGGCCTCCCTGAACTGCAAAGTGAGACCCTGTCTCCAAAAACTTTACAAAAAAGGAATACATTGTGATCACATTCCTCCCTGAGAATTTGTACCTGTGCATGATGTATCTTGATTCTAATTTTTTCCATTTCCCTGACTTCCCTAAAATCACCACCCCTATGTAAATAAACTTTGTTCTACTTTTCCAGTTTTATCTTCAAATTTTTTATTTCTCTGCCTTCCCCTGCCCCCTCCGTTCACCTTCTCCTTTGAACATTTTGCTCCTATTTCACATTACTTATTATACACTGTGGACTTCATTTACACTTTCAGTTTCCCAGACTAGAGAAAGAGTATGATGTTTACACTTATGTGTCTTATTCATTTCACTTATGAATATGGCCTCAAAGTGCATCCACTTAGCTATAAATGAAAATGACCTTTATGAAATGAGCAGAAATATAATTTGGTCAAAGAGGTGATAAGATTAGTTCAGTTTATTTCAAGTGATTTTCTCCCTAAACATAACTTGTTTGCATAACTGCAATAATTTAATTTATCACATATCTATTTGGAATTATTTTAGTATAAAAATCCATTTTTTTCTTGTTTATAGAGAAACATAGAATCAACATAATCACTCCACCTCAAATTGTTCTAGTGCAAGTGAACTGGAAAGAAAATTCTGAAATGACAAAAATTATTTAAAGTCCTTGGAAAACATTAAATATCTTAGAATTAAACCTTTCTAACCTCGGTGTTACTTTGATTGCCATATTAATTAGGAAACATTTATTGTGATATACCAAGATTATATTTTGGTATGCATCAGTATAATTTCTTTTCAGATTATACAGTTGGCACCAAAACAGTGTACTTGTTGATTTTGTATGTAATATTTCTATAGCCAGTAGACTGTTTCCTTTTCTCTGGCTGACATTTATATGGTTCTTTTGCTTTAATGCTCAGAATGGAAGCAGATATCCTTAGTGACATTTAAACATTACTTACAGTATTTGTAAAGTGTTGATATCTCTGCAGCCTAGACTTTACCTCTTGGGAAGCTCTAAAATTCTACTTCTAGACATGATAGCCGGTCAGTGATATAGTGTCAGTCTCTATGAGTTAATTCTACATGTCTACCCACTTTACATATGGGTTGGATGGCAAATATGGCCCTAGTTAAAAAGACTTAACCACTTTGCTTAACTTCATGATTTCTCGCACCCTGCCCCCCCCAACCTATTTACCCTTCTGCACATGACAAGGGTCTAGCAGTTGAGCTTCCATTTTACTTAGAGATACTTCTATTTCTTTTTGGTTACAAACCTTCACAGATTCTGGACTCAATTATAGGGCTTCAAAACAAAGAGAGGGCAAAGATACACTTAGTCAGTGAGATTAATGGTAACCTTGTTTTCACTCAATGCTAGTTTGACACTGCTAACAACTCAGAGCTCACAGGTGACTAAGGAAAGGCTTGGCTGGTAAATACTTGAGTACAAACACTAAGGGATTCCTTCATTATCTTTGTATTTTTCAAAATAAAAATGGTAGGAAAGCTCAGTTTCAGCTCATACCACCATTTAAAATTCATTCTCAAAAAATGGAAACTCCTTTGACCTCCAGGCCCTAAGAAAGCACCCCGTGACCTTCTTATAGACCTATGCCTGGCTGTTCTCTGTGGAAGATGAAAAGAAAAATGGTGACTTGATGTTATCTATCACAAATGTAGGCCTCATACTCAGTGAGTCAAGACATTTCATTTCCCTGTCTTTTCTTTTCACTGTCATTATTCAAATCATTACATATTATGTCCTCCCTCAATCACATCATCGAAGACTCCCTTGTATACTTAGCTGGCTATTTAGCGAGAACTTTCATCCATGGTCCCCCTGGAACCCCAACATTTCTCTCTCTGTTACAACTTCAGACAGCAATAAAAACCATAATAATGATGATGATGATGATGATGATGATGATGATGATGATAATAAAATCTTGCCCAGGGTCCTTTCTTAAATCCTGATGAATTGGGGCCAGGGATTTAGTTCAGTGGTTTCAGCACTGTCTTGCAAGTGCAAGGGCCCGGGTTCGATCCCCGTAACCACATACAATACTGGGTGTGGAGACTCATGTCCAGCAGTAATCAGCACTACATATCACAGTGCCGGGCGTGGTGGCTCACACCTATAATCCCAGCACTCAGGAGGCAGAGGCAGGAGGATTGCTGTGATGTGAGTTTGAGGCTGAGCTCAGGGCTGGCCTGAACTACAAAGCGAGATCCTGTCTAAAAAAAAAAAAAAAAAAAAATCCTTATGAAAATTTATCTGAATGCTAAAACTATTCATACCAGTATTGACATTCTTGTTACTCTTATATTTTTGGGACTAGTTTATTGATGATCCTTTTCGCTAGGTCTCCTCTTGCTTAGAGTATAGTAAATTTCAGAAGGTAATGTAAATGAAACCCACCATGAAGATCCCATGTGATTTCTAACCTGGGTATTAGATAAACCCTCTGAAGGTTAAACCTCAATGCCTATCCTTTCTCATGGCATCTGTACAACACAAAACATCTAGATCAGTCATTTTCTCTTTTCACTCACAGTCACCTCTTCAGAGTTGGGAATGCGATGGGAGTTAGGATTTTATTAGTCAGCATTATAGTCAGATTTGCAAAGGAGTAGATTTAAGAGAGCACACAAACATTTTAGAATTATTTTATAATATTCACAAGAAACCCACATTAAATGCAGAAGAGTGCCAGAGGTCTGTCTGCACACAAGAGACTTGAAGAATCCAGTGGAAGGAATGGATCTCATGGCAGTGTCCTGTAACTCTAACTAAAATCCTGGAGCTCAAGCAATGCCCTCCACAAGCCCAGCCCGAGGCCTAGAGACTGCAGCAATGTCTTATGGAAGTCCATATCAAGGAACTATCTACACTGGAAAGGCTCAGTGGTCATTGGTGGAAGCTAGAAAGCCAATGCTGATGGAGGGAAGACTTTGTGCCATCAGGCTAAGGAACCTACGTTAAAGCCAGGAAGCAATATTCAAGGCAAAGATCAGAGTATCTTTGATATGAACTACAACCATTCCCATTGGGAGTGAAGTGCCAAGCTCCTTCTCTGAGGAGAACAACCAAATTTGCATCAGGAACATCAACAGCAATTGATCTTCACTCCAGTTGTCTTTTTATGCTGTTGGTAAGAATCCTCAGGTGGGTCTTTCCTGCCAAGAAGCATGCTGATTCAGTTCTGCTTGGAGTGACAGGTTGACCATTAGTTAATCCACCATAGGCTGTAAGGTCAGTGGCCCCAAAATGGAGTCAGGAAGACTAAAATGGAACCAGCTGAGTCATCACCTCCAGACATCATACGACAACATCTGCTAGGCTTCCTGGGGATGTCAGGACCTCCTCAGAACGTACTCAAGCAGGCCATTTGCCCCAAGGTGTGTGGATCTTGTATGGACACTATGTCAACACTGCATGGATGGAAGCTATAGGTGTATTTTCCGAAAGACAGAGATCATGTTTCTTGCATATGGACCCAAATTCCCTTCTAAACCTCTTGAGGTCCCCCAGACAATGAGCCTTCTTGGATATCTTTCTCAGAACTTCCTCCCTGTTACTTTGAGATTTTCTTCCTTGGCTTTATATGTTTTAAATAAATTTTCTTGCACCTTACATCTTCTGTCTTCACTTTCTTTATCGCCAATGGATTATACCTCAGTATTCCAGATGTAAAGCAATTGACATCAAACCAAACATAGCCTTAGATTATCAGTTGATCAGATTTCATCCGTCGAGGACAGATATTACTTGAACCAACCAGGCTGTCCCTGTATGCCACTTCCTTTTTTTGAGTATAATATAAACTGTATGTGCAGAGGACTGGGGCAATCTCAGTCATTTTCATCTGAAGTACTGCTCACCTCTAGAACCTTTCTTTTGCTCGAGAAAATTTTGTTTTAAAAGTCACATTTAAAAAATCATGTAGACTATAATCTATTTTTTTATTTAATAATTAACCCTATGACCCGAACAGAGACATTGAGCATAGGCATTAGAAAGGAATATAGATCATGTAAGTTCTACTTAAGTTTAACAATATTGAATTTAACAATATCTGTAATGTCACCACTCAGAATGTACAAGTTTATAAATCTAGCTTTGCTAAAACCAGATAGAGGTAGATGATGTTGTGTCAGTTCTGATCAGTACCCAGTGGGTACATGTGTTAAAAGCATTACATTATATTCCAAACACTCACAGAATTAAAGTATACTCAGAAGTAAAATATAGTTTTATTCAATTTCTTACTCCATTTGTAGAAATAACTTTCAAAGTATAAGTGCTCCTTAAATTTTATGTAAGCTAATATTGTGACTCTAATCCTATTAGATATTTTCTAGAGCAATTTTTAAAAATAAACACATGCACAATATTTTGCATCATTCTGCCTTGTGACATCCTTTGTTAGAAAGTGTTTGACAGAGAGTTTGTTGCAATATTTTCATTACAGAGTTTGAGTGCAGTAAGATATATATGTAGATATATTTCAGGAGAAAGCAATAAATTAAGGAGATGGGGCCTCTGTTAGAAACTATGAAAGGACTTTTCTAGAAAGTAATGTTGAGGAAAGAAATGCCTCACATTTAAAAGAATAAATCAGAGCATTGTGTCAAATCTAGCATGCTTCAGGAAATTATTCTATATTCATTTTCATAATTAATAATTAAGTTACTAGAGGCCATATATTTTTCACACAAGGAAAGTCCAGTGTAGAAATATTGCAATGATAGTGCTTAGGCTTGATTGTATAAACTGCAAACCTACACCTTCTATCCATAGCACACAAATTTTGCAAATGCTGTTTCGTCTATCCCATCATGACTAATACAAGGTACTCAGAATTCACGGGTCATTTACTTGATCTAAACCTCTTCCTTGCACCTTGTAAAATGTGGTTGAAAGTTGGGGGATGGAATGTTCTTTTTTAATTTTAATGTACTATGAGGTTTATTAATTGGGAACACTATCCATTACTCTGAGGCGTTTTATCCACATTATTTCCTCTCCTGTTAACTTTATGACACCATCATTACCCCGAGTTTACTCTTTACTCCTCTAGTAAACAGATATTAAGAAGTCAATTAGGTCAACATCTCATTGATATCCAAGACCACCTTCATTATCTCAATTAAGGTTTGAATTATCAATTAGCCACACAACTTACAGTTTCAGAAGCATTGTGCAATGCAATGTGTCAAAATTTAATTATAACAGAGGCTATTAAAAGCACTAGAAAAGTGCTACTTGGTTAAATAACAATACAATATCTTGCAATATAACCATTATGAAGCTTTCAGCATTACTTTTACCAGTGCCAAAGCAGCAAAACTACTGAGATTCCAGTTGCATGATTCAATTAATACAAATTATTCTACTGAAACAGTGGCAATAATTTATCTCTTCACCTTCCTTTGGAATTATTGGATTGACTTATGATAAAGACATGAATAGCAATTGTAGTAAAACAAAAGCTTATTCTTTATGCAGAACTGTTAGTTGCTATCATATCTTAAATAACAGCAAAAAAAGCTATTTTATAAGAAACAAGTCATCTGAGAAAAATCATCTGGGAAATAAAACGAAAAGCTCCCTTATGAAAAACAGATGTTTTAGAACTTCTTATGTAAACTATGCAGTAAGGTAGAAACATGCTTGCTTTTGCATTGTGATTGTGTAAATGCTCAGTTTTGATTGTCCTGGGAGTAGTAAGATACCATTAGTTGTTGTCACCTTCGTACACAATACAGAAAAAGAATCTGAAGTAGAGGTAGGTACAGATATCACCAAGTGCTCCCAAGTCCTGTCATGAGACAGCAGCCTTGTGGGACATCTGAGACCCACAATGCAGTTGGAGGAAGTCTTGGTACCACAGGACCTGCTTCCTGATTAGGGAATGCACACGCTGAGGATTCCACAAAGCTAAGCTGCCTTGCATTACACTGTTTGGCTTCTTAGCAAATGATCCGCCTGGAAATGTGTGCTATTTTAAACATTACTTCTTCAAGAAATAAGCATATAAATTGTGGAATATTTACCAAATTATTGTGATTTGGAAAATAGTATTTCATCCGGCTTCTGCAGAACTGATGGAATGAAGCTAGCACACAGCTACATTGTCTTACAAAAATAGATGCTAACCACGCAGATTGCTTTCAAAAGATTCAAAATGATGAATGATAGACCACTTGCATAGCATTTGAAAATTCAGTTTCCATCACAGCAGAAGAAAGAATAAAAGCTTTAAATTGATTCTTTTTAACGTGAAAGTGCATCCCTTTGGGCGTTAAAGGCATGAGCTTCTTAGTAAACTGTCTGTCAATCAGAAAGTCTGTGAAACTTAGCAATACCAATTGACTTTAGTTATTACTTTAGTTTCAATTTCTATGTTTCTTGTAGCTTAAAACTGTAGATACAGTGTTTATGTAACTAAAACAATGTTATGAAATATCCTTCAAAGAAGAGCAACCTTTCTGGAGCTTGTGCTTTGCAAAAGACAGATCCCAGTTTTGGTATCTTCAAGCCCTCTTAATATCTGATTCTTCATGCACCATCTTTACTTGGTTAAATCTTCTTAATTTTATTTCTCATTATCAGTTTCATCTTCACAAACTACACTAGTCTAAACCAGATACCATCCCTTACTTCTGTCCTTACCTCCTAATCCCTTTAGATTTCA
>PVIR01024557.1:15229-25897 GCA_004026965.1 Petromus typicus | reverse complement strand
GGGGCCGGGGAGTTAGCTCAGTGGTTCCGGCGCCTGTCTTGCAAGCGCAAGGGCCCGGGTTCGATTCCCCGGTAACCACATAACAATACTGGGTGTGGAGACCCACACCCAGCAGCAACCAGTACCACATACCACAGTGCCCGGCGTGGTGGCTCACGCCTGTAATCCCAGCACTCGGGAGGCAGAGGCAGGAGGATTGCTGTGATGTGAGTTGGAGGCTGAGCTCAGGGCCAGCCTGAACCACACAGCGAGACCCTGTCTCAAAAAACCTAAAAAAAAAAAAAGAAAACTCAGGAGGAGTTCTGCATCAGGAGCTCTGCAGAACTTCTGCTTAACTGGTATTCCCAGGAAAGTGCTAAAGGGATACGTTTTCCCCTACAGCCGAGTCTCCCTGGCCAGCCCTTCCTATGTGTATAAATCCCACCCTTTCTCACCTCATAAGGTGTAGTCCTTCAGTAATTGACCCCATTCACCTATACAGTTTTTCTTTCTCTAATGGAGTACTGCTCTCAGCACACAGTATGCTGTAATTTCTTACATCTTTGAAAAAAGAATATGTCCTCCTACCAACCTGTTTCTTTTTTTTTTTAACCTGTTTCTTGACTCATCTTTATAGGAGAATTTCTCCAGAGATGTTTGAGCTCATCATCCAAACTTCATCACCTTCCTTTGTGTACCACCATGTCCACCTTCCTCCCAGTTTTTTTCTAGAACCTGTCCCCTCCAACCTCTTAAAAGATCTTCTTTGAGGCTTTTTAGTGATAACTCCCAAATTTATGTCCAGGCATGACTCAAGATTCCCAGATCCATTTGTCCACTGGCCGTGTTCTGAAGTCCACATGGTTGTTGAACAATACCCCATAAGTTCTGCTTGCTGCAAACTAAAAACCTGACACTCCCATGCTCACTCCCTCTCACTGGCACACAGGTCTACCCTGTGGTCTGTAAACTGTTGGCAGCTCTGTCCTTCAGGTTGTCCGCATCAGAAACCTGAGATCCATCTGGATTCTTTGCCTCGTTCTCACATCCAGCTTGTGAGCAATCTCACCAGTTTTGTCTTAGACTCGCCACTTCATCTCATTGCCTCTGAACCTGTGACTGGCTTCCTGCCACCGTCATCTCTTGGCTGAGTGTTGTGGTTCCTACCTGATCTTCTTTGCATCTTAAGTACTTCTGTTCAGTGTTCACTGTCCCTGATGTGATATTCTGTATAGACATCTATATGACTTACCTTCCTCACCTTCCTTCTGGTCTTCCTCAGCTGTCACCTTTCTTGGGAAGGCTTTCCTTCCTGGCCACCTCCTTTAGAATTGTAGCATTATAGCCAGGACCCCTATGCCCCTTGCTTCTTTCCCTCCCTCCATCGTACTTTTATCCTGCTGATACTCCGTAAATGTCACTTGTGTGTCCCGCCTCGATTACCATGTAAGCTCCGTTACATTAGAATGTGTGTCAGTTTTGCACTTGATTCCCAAAGCCTAGAACAGTTCCTGGAATATAGGAACCCCTCAATGATACACTGAGCAAACAAGTGTATGAAAGTATGTTGGATAGTTACTATCTAAGATCTTGTGGATTTGTAACAGCAAAAGTTTTTGTTGTTCCTAATATAGGGAAAGCATTTTTTTCTGTTTTTCTGTTTTGTCTTTACATTTTCACCACTAAGATAGTGGCTAAAAGATTGGGTTTTGAAATCAGATGACCTCTGTTGAGTCCTGGCTCTTGTATGATTTTACTCATTTGGTTATTGACCTAAGGGTCAAAATTTATGACCCAAAAATCAAACTGTAGGACTTAGAGATGACCCATCCCATGGAGGCAAAAAGATTTACTAACGTGACCAATACAGCAAAGTGTTTAAAATCTGAAGTAGAGATTTCAGGCCCCCCACCATGAAAGCCTTGGGTAGAGAGCAGAGCTCTGATGAGACCCCTGTGAAGGATGAAATGGAATGAAGAAGTTGGCTGGCTTTAACCTAGAATTTAGTTTTGGCACTAACCATCCTTAACTAGCTGCTGTGGTGGACTAACTAATGGGCATCTTGTAACGCCCAGCTGAACTCTGCCAGCTGTTTCTGGGCGTGGAAGACCCACCTGAGGATTGTTGCTAGTGGCATAAAAAGAACTAGAGGTGATCGTGTGCTGTTGATTTTCCTGGAGAGGTTTGCGGAGGCTGGTTTTCCCGATGCCAGCTTGGCTGTTAGAGGAGCTCAGGTCCTTGCTGTCACTGGGAATGGCTGCTGTCCCATCAGGGGAGCTCTGGTCTCCTTAAGTGTCACTTCCTGGTCCCTGTGCACATCCCTCGGTCTGGTGACTCAGCGTTCCCCCCCTAGCAGTCTTTCTAGCTTCCACCCATGGTTTTTGTCCTTCCAGGTCCAGACTCTCCATGTGGACTTAATGGGACATTGCCGTGGGCTGCTGTCCTTTAGCTGGACACTGCCATGGGATCCAGGCCCTCGGCTGAATTCTTTGGGTCTCTAGTGTTGGACAGAGCTCTTACATTCCTCTGCATTTGACTTTTTGGGTGATTGTTATAAAATCCTATAAATTATGTGTCCTGTATTAAACCTGTCCCCTCGAAAACCCTGAGTGCGGCCACTAGGAATAAAAACAACCCTCGTGGAGATGTTATAAAGCATAGGGATAATGTGTGTGTTCATGGTAAGAGTGCAGTGAGTGGAGTCTACAGAACAGATTTTTAGACTTCTCTGTTCATGAGATTGCTGAATAAATCACAGGAAATAAACGCTGTGGGTTAACCCTTTGTCCAGACCTGAGAAGCCTGGCTTTCAGCACTCAGGGAGGCTGAGGCAAGAGGAGTGCAAACCCGAGCCCAGCCTGGGCAAGTTGGCAATTTAGCAAACTCTGTGTCAAAATATTTTAAAATGCCTGGTCATGGTATCACACCTGTACTCCAAGCACTTGAGACCAAGGCTAGAAGATCACTGTGAGTTGGAGGCCACTCAGAGATACATAGAGTGTTTAAGCCCAGCCTCAAAAAAAAAAACAAAATAAATGAACAAATGAGCACATGCTTGCCCTGGGTTCGGCCCCCAGTGTTGGAGGGAGGGGTTCTAGTTGTTTGATTTTGACATCTTCCCTTCCTATTCTGGTGCTCTCCCCCTCCCAGATGTTATATAAAATACATTTTTAACTTGAAGTAAATTTAAATTAGTTGTTTTGGGGGGAAAGATGGCCCTTTGGGATTCGTTACCTTCAGGTTTTCATTTGTGATAATCCTTTATTGCTTTTATCTTACATGGCCCAAATGACAAAACTTTTAAAAATTATTTCTGAATCAATGCTAATGTAAGCCTAACCCCTTAAAAAAGTATGCCGAGGGGCCGAGGAGTTAGCTCAGTGGTTCCAGCACCTGTCTTGCAAGCGCAAGGACCTGGGTTCAATCCTCGGTAACCATGGAACAATACTGGGCGTGGAGACTCACCCCAGCAGCAATCAGTACCATATACCACAGTGCCTGGCGTGGTGGCTCACGCCTGTAATCCCAGCACTCAGGAGGCAGAGGCAGGAGGATTGCTGACATGTGAGTTTGAGGCTGAGCTCAAGGCCAGCCTGAACCACAAAGCGAGACCCTGTCTCAAAAAAAAAACCTTAAAAAAAAAGTGCGCCGGGCAAGTGTCTTTATAGAGTGTAAGACCAAATGTCTCACCAAACGCTCTAGGGAGCAGGCTGCGGCAAGGGTCACTGGAGAGAAAACGCACCGGACAAAAGTTAGATGACAAAGCAGATCTCTATTAGTCTGGTGGATGGCACTAAGTGGTGGACTAGAGAGGCGCCTGACTCAGAGTTCGGGGCCTCTTCTAGGGGACATAAGCGGGAACCAGGCACGCAGAAGGACGGAAGGGAGATTTTTTTGGTTAGGGGCATTTCTACCTTATCTCTATAGCACAGTTACAAGGACATTATACAGAACAATGAGAGCCTTTCTGACCTATCTGCAGAGCAGTTACAAGGACACCGGAGGTTTCTTTCTGGGAACTAGGCACACAGATACATTTTTACTCTTACGTAGGCACATTTGGGATTTTCAAGGTCTTTTTGGTGTACTCGAGTGGGGCTGAGACCAGGCGGTTTCACCTTTGTCTTCACGGTCTCACATAGAGCGGACGTGAAACAGATACTTACATATTAGAAAGAGGTGTTAAGTGAAGATCCGTAACAGGTGACCAATACTGTAGACACGTGTTAGGTAGACAGTCAAAACTAGGCCCTCACTGGCCAAAAGTGTAAATAAAAACCTAAGTGTATAGTAGATATTGGGAAATGAGAAGAAAAGGTTCAAATGAAAAAGGAAAGAAGGGACAAGGAAAAAAAAGAATAGAAGGAAAAAGTGGAAACAAAGCATTTGTAAATGAGGGGAAGAAGGGTTGATGGGAGAAGAGAAGAATGGAAAAAAAGCAAGATGTACTATGTACAGCAAAAAAAGAACTATAGAGGAGAAGATTGTGTGCTGTTGATTTTCCTGGAGAGGTTTGCAGAGGCTGTCTTTCCTGATGTCAAATTGGCTGTTATCCTGTCAGAGGAGCTTAGGTCCTTGCTGTTGCTGGGAATGGCTGCTGTTCCATCAGGGGAACAAATTCACTATCATCAACAGTATCGATATATATCTAGAAGATATCAATAAAAAAATTCTTTAAAGATTAAAACACATTACAACTGTGACTCGAGGCACTTCTGTCACAGGCCCCAAGATAAAGACAAAATGACCAGGCTTCTCGAGGGGTCAGCAGTAAATTAAAGATTATACTCAAGGGCTGAGAATTTAGCTCAGTGGTTCTGGGGTCTGCCTGGCAAACACAAGGTCCCAAGTTCAATCCCCAGTACTAAATACCACAGTGCTGGGCGTGGTGGCTCACTCCTGGAATACCAGCAATCGGGAGGCAGAGGCAGGAGGATTGCCTGGAGTTCAAGGATAGCCTGGGCTACATCGTGAGCTCAGGGCCGACCTAAACTATAAAAGTGAGACCTCGTCTCAGAAAAAAAGATTATACTCTAGTTGATATCACCTGGTCCAGTAAAGTTTAGATAAACATCAGGGGTCCAGGTGGGTGACCAGGACCCCTGTCCAGCCCTTCCTTGTTCTCTCCATGTACACTTGCTGCGTGACCTGCTACCCATTAGGTCAGTATTACCTAAGCAGCAATAGTCTTATCAGACTTATAATCAAAGTTTTAACCCTGGTTTTACCCACTTTGTGATTTTGTACCCACCTCATGATTTTCCTCCATAAACCCTCCTTTGAAAAGGAGGCTGGTTGACAACCCACTTTCAGGTCCTCTCCTGCCTCTCAGAAGCTTCTCAGAATCTTTCCTACTCTTAACCTCCATTGTTCCTCAAAATTCATTCTTGGGTTTTGAGAACACAAAACTCCGCATATCTAACATCCAGCAGGTTGAGAGCGCTCTTACATCCGGTGTATCGATCTCTCCAGCCTTGAGTAGGGGAGACCAAGTGTGGGAGAGCGCGGTACCCAGCACCCACAGACAGGACTGCTGCAGCTTGGAACTGAGCTCATCACTGCAGACTCTGCCGTCCTGCGTGCTGTTTAATGTCCAGATAGATAGTGCAGAGCTTGGCAGAAGCATGTTTTGTAAGAAGCGTATTACCCCCTCCCTTAAAGCCTACCTCGGGCACCGCGGCCACCCATTCTGGAAAAACAGTTGGGCAGTTTCTTGACTAAACATGTGACTACCACACAACCCAGCACATACATTCCTGGGATTTTATCCCAGTGACGCTGAAGAGGTTTATGTAGAAACATGTCCGGACATGTTCAAACTGATTTTATTTCTAGTTGCTAAAAACAAAAAACAACTCTGATGTCCTCCATCAGTCAGATGGTGAAACAGACTGGTATATCACACAAGGGAATCCTACTCAGCCATAAAAAGAAACAGTCTGTTGGTGTATGGCTTAACTTGAATGCATTCCAGAGAATTCAGCTGAATGAAAAAAGATGCTACCAAAAGGTCACAATTAGATGGTCAGACCTGAAATGATGAACGTGCAAGTGAGCGAGGGCGGATTGGCGGTTGCTGGGGGCTACGGAACATGACAGGAGGGTGGAAAGTGGGTGTGACTCTGCAGAGGCACCTTTAGAGACCCAGGTGTTCTGGCCGTGATGCCCCTGTGCAGAGTCTAGGTAGAGTCCGTGGGATCTCTTTGTTTCATTTGTGTGTGAGCCTGCAGCTATCTCAGAATGAAAAGATTAGGTTTTTTTAAATAAAAGCTGCAAGCTACAGATATACCCAGTGATTTCTGTGAATCTCAAATGTTGAGTGGAAAAAGCTGAACCCAGAGGTAGATCTGTGTGACAGACTGCAGATCGGGCACCCAGGTAGGTCCACGTATTGATGGTGCAGAGGCGCAGAGACCCAGGGTACAAGTACCCTGTCGTGCTGAGCAGTGTGTCCGCTGTTGTGTCAGAACTCACCAAGTGGCCCAGGGATGTAGCTCAGAGGTGCTGCACCTGACTGGCAGCCCTGAGATCCTAAGTTCAATCCCCAGTACCAGAAATAAAAAAATTCATCATGTTGTGTGCTTACGGTTGGTGAAATGTATTATAATGAGTTAGACCTTATTAAATCTTAACAAAAGCTGCAGGGGCATTAAGCAAAGTTGGCTGGAACTAGCTAGCGCTTCCGGTTCTTTCCTTTCACTTCTCTCACATCCCACAAGGTGGCGTCGGCCAAGTGTTCATGTCTTACAGAATAGGCTTCCTAGTTCAATAAGCCTTTATTAGTGACAGCTTTCCCTTTGTTAATGACCATAGGCAGGTTGATGATTAGCTACAACCTGGCTTTTATCCTCACTTGTGTTCATCAGCTGCATGGTTGTTGTTGTTGTTTGGGGTTTTTGTTATTTTTTTGTTTTTTGTTTTGTGGCACCAGAGATAAACTCATGATCTTGCACTTGTGAGGCAGGCGTGGAACCACTGAGCTACACATCCCCAGTTCAAGGTCACATTTTTAACTTGAGTTAATTTAGGGTACTTTTTACTAAAAAAGTATAGATCCTTGTATTTTTTTGTAATTAGTTAAGCTTTGGAATTTTTACTTTAATAGTTTGCAGAATTAGTGGGCCTGTAATATGGTCTACATTTTTCTGCAGAAAAATTGAATGTTGGGGCCGGGGATTTAGCTCAGTGGTTCTGGCGCCTGTCTTTCAAGCGCAAGGACGCGGATTCGATCCCCGGTCACCACATAAAATACTGGGCATGGAGACTCACGCCCAGCAGCAACCAGTACTACATACCACAGTGCCGGGCGTGGTGGCTCACGCCTGTAATCCCAGCACTTGGGAGGCAGAGGCAGGAGGATTGCTGTGATGTGAGTTTGAGGCTGAGCTCAGGGCCAGCCTGAACTACAAAGCGAGACCCTGTCTCAAAAAAAAAAGAAAGAAAGAAAAATTGAGTGTTGAATTTATAATCGCTCTTGGGACTGGCAAGGTCCTGCCTTCCCCAGTCCCCACTGCAGACGGTAAAGCTTGATGGGGTCACTGCCTTATGTCAGCTGCTGACCCGGGAAAGACTATACTTCAAGGGCTTTGGAGTACAGACAGCTAGGCTGCTGGCAGGCATGTCAGTGCCATACAGAAAGGAATTTTTTTGTTTTTTATTTAATGGCTTCATACAGGTCAGTAACTGGCTTCAAAATGTTCAACAACCTGTACATTAAAATAAGACACATTTAAAGCAACCATATTTTATGTGGATCTCATGCTCAGCCTTTGCTCTTCTCTTCAACCTTCCCTGACCGTGGATTGAACTGCTGTGTACAGAGACCAGGTCACGGCATGCTGGGCGGTGAACAGTGTCCCGGCTTCAGTCCCTGGAGAAGTTGGGACATAAAGAAGAGGCCGAAGAATAGTCCAAGTAACCAGGCTGAGATAGTGTGGGGATCCTGGGTCCCAAAGTCAGGCTTGCCCTCCCAGCTCTCGCCCCTCTAGCCATCACTGTTGGTCTTTCCTTTAAAATGGAGGTCCAACTGGGGCCAGCTTAGTGGTAGCACTCCCCTGGCACATGTGAGGCACTGCAAAAAATAAAAAGAAACTGCTATGGAGCGTTTAATATGAATGACTAGGGCCAGGGATTTAGCTCAGTGGTTCCAGCACCTGCCTTGCAAGTGCGAGGGCCCAGTTCGATCTTGGTAACCACATACGACAATGCTGGGGGGCCAGGGATTTAGCTCAATGGTTCCGGCACCTGTCTTGCAAGTGCAAGGACCCAGGTTAAATCCCCGGTAACCACAGACAATACTGGGCGTGGAGACTCACCCCAGCAGCAACCAGTACCACATACCACAGTGCCGGGCGTGGTGGCTCACGCCTGTAATCCCAGCACTTGGGAGGCAGAGGCAGGAGGATTGCTGTGATGTGAGTTGGAGGCTGAGCTCAGGGCCAGCCTGAACTACAAAGCGAGACCCTGTCTCCAAAAACCTAAAAAAAACCAATGCTGGACATGGAGACTCACGCCCATCAGTAATTAGAACCACACACCACAGTGCCAGATGTGGTGGCTCACACCTGTAATCCCAGCCCTTGAGAGGCAGGGGCAGGAGGATTGCTATGAGTTCAAGGATAAGCCCAGCCTGGACTACAAAAAGGAGACCCTGTCTCAGAAAAAAAAAAAAAAGAATGACTTACTGCAGTGTGGCACCAGTCAACAGTGACTAAAATAAGGACGGATTTAGAGAAAACTTTATGCTTTAGTCTGCTGTGGGTTTGGTGCTGAGGTAGAACTAGGTGTCTCTGCCCATCGTGAGCCAACAGGCCTGGTGACAGATGTGCTCTGGGGGGCACTTGTGTGGTTGAGGAGAGAGATGCGCTCCCGGCCACTTCCCCTGAGGCAGCTCCCGGACACCTCGGTCACTGTAACACCTGGCAGACACCACGGGTTCCATGGGGAGGGAATAGAACTGGCTGTTGTGGGAAGCCGAGCGCAGCTGTGGCTCCTGACTGCACTTAGTGTGTTCAGACATAGTGCGCCTTGTCTTGTTCTCCACCCTAGCGCTTTTTTAATAGACTTCTGCTATAGTGCTGGAGATGAAGCCAGGGCCTGTGTGCGCTAGACAAGTGCTGCCGCGAAGCCACGTCCCCAGCCCACTCTGCCCTCATCCTAAAATGCCTGCACCTTGTTGTGATGACTGTGATGGGCTCTGAGTGGCTTCTCCATGCAGTCTCGCACTGCTCCCTTCAGAGCCAGTGGTATCTTCCCACTCCCCCCAAACTGTCACTGCCCTGATTGAAAAAATTTATTGGCTTCTCGCTGCTTTTCTGATAAAATGAAACTGCAGCTGGGAAGTCTCTCACTTCCTCACATCTGCGGTTCCCCAGCCTTTGTCGGACACCTGTGTCCTGTCGGACACGGCTCTCGCTCCTCGCACACGCACCGTGCTCCCCTGCAGGCTTTCACACAGGCTGCTCCTTGACCTCGAATCCTCCCGAATTCCTGTGCCACAGGCCAGTGCTTCAGGGGCACTGGCTGAGGCCTTTCTGACCTCTTAACACCGCTTCGCGTCTCCTGCATTCATCCAGAGCTCCCCGTACATTCCCATTGGGCTGGACCTTCACAATGAGCCATGTCCAAGAGTCTCCCTAAATTATCCAACTAGGCAGGAACTTGGAGTCTTCCTGCCTCATTCCCCAGGGCTGGGGTTATCGATGGGTACCATCAAGCCTGGCTTCCACTGCAGGATCACTCTTTGCACTTTATTATGAGTATTTAATTTACTCGTGCCACACAGCTCTGGTGAAGACAAAGGTTTTCTCTCATTCTGTTTCATTTTGTTTTAGTCAAGGTCTCTCCATGTACTTCAAGCTGGCCTTAAACTTACTGTGTACCCCAGGCTGGCCTCAAACTCAAGGTGATCCTCCTGCCTCAGCTTCCTGAGTGCTCGGATTTCTGGTGTGTGCTGTCAAACACAGATTACCTGTTTTACTTGATGCCTGTGTGGCCTATAGTACTATGTCTGGCATATCATAGATGCCTAATATCAGATATTGGATGACTGCCTTTCTCGAGAAACCTGTGTATCAGTACTCTGGAAGATATCTGCTGATATATTTTACTGTAACAGTTAATTGCAAAGAATTGTCTTGCATTTTTAAATTTTTTTTTCCTTTTTGTAAATTTTCAAAAAATTTCAGGCCTGCCGAGGGGCCCAGACAGCTGCAGCCAGAGCTCCCCGAATCAAGAAATTTGCCATCTACCGATGGGACCCAGACAAGACTGGAGATAAGCCTCGCATGCAGACGTACGAAGTCGATCTGAACAAGTGAGTGAGTGGTATCCGCCAGATGCCAAGTAGAGGACAGAGACAGTTCTGATTCGGAGGTGCCGAGGCTCGAACCCTGGGCCCTTAGGTGGGCTGCGTGTCCACCGCCGAGATGCGTCCCCGCTCGCATCAGAGCTCTTGATTTTACTTGGCGCCAGGCTCAAAATTCTGAGGTCAGGGGGCCGGGGAGTTAGCTCAGTGGTTCCGGCGCCTGTCTCGCAAGCGCAAGGACCCGGGTTCGATTCCCTGGTAACCACATAACAATACTGGGTGTGGAGACCCACACCCAGCAGCAACCAGTACCACATACCACAGTGCCGGGCGTGGTGGCTCACGCCTGTAATCCCAGCACTCGGGAGGCAGAGGCAGGAGGA
>PVIR01024557.1:0-15129 GCA_004026965.1 Petromus typicus | reverse complement strand
TTCTGAGGTCATCTAGTAGCTCTTGAATGTGCTTCATTCAGAAAGCTGACAAGCAGCAGGGACAACCGCCACAAAACTCTTTCCTTCTCCCACTTACGATGCCCACGTGCTCTCCTCTATGTCAGGTGTGGTCCCATGGTGCTGGACGCTCTGATCAAGATCAAGAATGAAGTGGACTCCACCCTGACCTTCCGGAGATCGTGCAGAGAAGGTGAGCTGTGTCCCAGAAGCGCACGCTCAGGCTCTGGCTCACCAGGGAGGCCAGGCCGGGCCAGCCTGAAAGGGTGTCTGTGGAGACTAGGGGTGGTGAGTGAGGAGCCAGGGGCCAGCCAGGCTGCCGGACCCCACAGCTGCCCTCTGCTCATGGGCTGGGAGTCCCGACCGAAGACGGAGGTGGAGGCAGCGTGGTGGCCAAGGGCCCTGACTAACCTGCCTAAGAAGGAAAAGCTGATGGCGTGGTCTCTGGAAGTCAGTCCAGGCTGGTCGCTGGTCAGCAGCTCATTTCTGTTTGCTTTGCTTTTCTTTGCTTTAACTTTAGTTCACGCTTCTCTTCCTTGGAAAGTCGGTGCTCAGTCAGCTTCTGTGGGGTCCACAGCTCAGGGAGCCACGTGCCTGTGAACTTAGCAGAGTAAGAGCTGTCTCTTGCTGGCCTGTGTCCCAGTCCCCATCCTCAGATGGCCGGGACAGCGAACCTGTTAGAGTGACACCAGGCCCTGACAGGAGCCGTGATGCCGTCAGTCAGGGCGGAGAGGCCGTGGTTGGCCATGGTGTGCCAGTCACCTGAGTTCTCCTTCATTGCCCCTCTCAATTCTGAAATCATCCCCAGGACTGCCACCTAGAAAACTGTCCCTACCCACCATGGTGCTGATGGTGGTCCCACTAGGTGACAAGCTGTGGGGACCCAGAAGTGTAAGTGGACTTCAGTGCCCAGTGGACTGTTTTGAAAGAGGATACACGAGGAACCTGCTGTCGGCTGGTGGAACATGTTTTAATGAGTTTTTATTTGTGTGTACTGCTTTTCTGAAACCCTGGGTTTCCCTATAGCATGTTAGCATGTTTTGTCAGCATGTCTTGTCCTCCCTGTGGCCCTCCCCTGCGCCCCTCTGTCCTCTTACTTCCTTATCTGCTAGGATTTGAGGTCCAGTAGCAGCACCTTTGACAAAAGGAGGCTACATCCTCTCAAAGCACATGACTAGCTTGGAGCTAGAGGTGGGGTGGGAAGTCCCTGGGATCGGCAGAGTCTCCGCTGCTTCTGACCTGCACAGCCACCCTCGTGTATGTGGCCTCTGGCCTTGTGGTTGGCTCAAGGGCACAGAATGGTTTCTGGAGCTCCAGCCATTAGACCTACATTCTCTGCAAGGAGGAGGAAAGGACCACACAGCAGTGCTGCTCCTGGTGGTAGAGCAGGCCCAGCCCAGGAGAAGGCTCCTGACGGTGGACTCAGGGCTGAACACGAGACCGGGTCTGTCCTGCAGGTATCTGTGGCTCGTGTGCGATGAACATCAATGGAGGCAACACTCTGGCCTGCACACGCCGCATCGACACCAACCTTGATAAGGTCTCCAAAATCTACCCGCTGCCCCACATGTACGTGATCAAGGACCTCGTCCCCGTGAGTGTCCGCAACTCCTTCTGGGCATGCTCAGGCAGGCTGTCCCAGAGTGGTGACGGGTGGGAGGAGCCGAGGAGGCCCCCCTAGACACTCAGGTCACCTGGCAGCTCAGGAAGACCTACTGTCTCAGACTGTGTAGCCCTGTAAGTTTAACTGGAGTGTGAGTGACAGAAATTCTTGCTGCTCACTCATTCAAGAATAGCAAAGCGTGGCATTTAAGAGTTGGGACAGTCCCCAAACAAGAATTTGCACATAATTGCAATAAATTCCGGTGAAAAATATCTCTCAAGAAAGAACGGCTGCCAGGGTTTTACTCTGATTTTCCCTCCCTCTGTCTTTACTTCAAGGTCAGACTGGAGAAGGTAGGTGAGGGAGAGATTTTGTAGCCCTGCTGACATTGTAACCGTTTCTCCTTTTACAGTGTTTGCCTCTGCTCATGCCCAGGAGGAGCCTGGCTTCTGTGTCACAGGGCAGGCAATGGGTAGTGGCAGGGAAGCAGGGCGAGCGAGAGGCAGAGGCAGTGGAGCCTGAACCTTCTTCCTCTTCCTCTTTCACTGCAGGATTTGAACAACTTCTATGCACAGTACAGATCTATTGAGCCGTATCTGAAGAAGAAGGATGAGTCCCAGGGAGGCAAGCAGCAGTACCTGCAGTCCATAGAGGACCGCGAGAAACTGGTCATTACTTCCACCCCTCGTCTCGTCCTCGGGGATTGGTGACCTTGTCTTTTGGGTGTGGCTTGTGGGGAGCAGCAGAGCATGGGGACCACTTAAGGCATCTGGGACAGGAACCCGAGTGGCTGGCCCGAGGTTGGACACCCTAACCCCTCAAGTCTGCCAGCAGGCAGGCCAGAGTGGACTGGCAGGCTGGCCACTCATGCCCTGCTGGAGGGGCAGGCAGTGGCCGTGTTGCCAGACACTGGTCTTACCCAGAAGACACTAGAGCGAGCTCCCTGGTGTGTAGAAGGTGATATCTGAAGCAGAGCTGCCTCTTACTACAGCGGAAGTACATGAGAGGCCGCGCAGACGCGGGCAGCCGAGGTGCTGCGGCGGGGCTGGAGCTGGTCCTGCCCTTCTTCCCTCACGGTGCCCCTGGTGATGGAGTGCAGCCCAGCGCCTGCCTTCCCCCCTCACTGAGTTGCTGTTCTATACAGGGTTTTGTTTGGGGTTTTTTGGGGGGTGGGGTCCTCGGGATTAAACCCAGGCCCTTCAAACTGAGCTACATCTCCTGCTTCTTTCTGAATTTTTTTTTTTTTGAGGCAGAGTCGCACTAAGTAGCTCAGGCTGAGATTAACCTTGGAGACCCCCTTGCTGCTGTGAGTAGAGACCACCTCTGCCGCTTCTGTTCCTCTAGGGGGTCTTCTTAAATTTGCATGCCACTCCCTGCACAGTTGAGGAGGGAGTTGGGAAGAAGACAGCGTGGAGACAGCGCAGCTGCGTGGCTGTGGGCCAAGGCCGTATCTCTCCTAATGGTTCCCCCACAAGGAACCTTCCTCCCATCTGTCCTTGTGGGTGGAGGAGATTGTGTGCGTGCCTCGCCCCTCAGGATCAGGGCCTTGCTCCTCTCTAGAGCTCAAGTTCTGGCAGGTGGTGTTTATCAGTAGATACTAGTTATGTGCATGGAGTCTAGATTCTAGGTCTTTGGGAGTATTTATTCTTCTTTCCTCTTCCCCATAAAAATACTCAAGTGTCTGGGGGCATACACTGGAGGCTGAGGCAGAAGGATCTCTGAGTTCACTTGAGCTGCATAGCGAGTGTGAGGCCAGCCTGAACCTTGTAAGACCTTGTCTCAAGAAACAGACCGAAAAGTTAAAGAGAGACCTGTAATCTCAGCACTCAGGAGACTGAGGCAGCGGATCTGCTGTGAGTTTGAGGCCAGCCTGGGCTATACAGATCAAGAACCTGTCTCAAAAACCAAAGGAAAAGTTAGGGAGCATCCTGGAGTCTGTCACCATGGAGAGGGTGGTGGACAGGGAAGCACAGTCAGCTATGAGTTTAACAAGAGCGCCTCACCACCCGCGCACAGCTACGCCTGGTGCCCTTTCCAGCTCCCAGAGAGCCTGGTGGGTCCGGCCCAGCCCAGGCAGTCCTCATGTTCAGGAGCCAGGCCGCTGGTAGGCAGCCCCTAGCAGTGTTGTCAAACACAGCAAAGGCCACGGTGTTTTCTGGGTAATAGACACTCCCTTGTTTAAGTGCACATGGTAATATACTTTATTCATACTTGACTAAAAAATACAGAGACTATTTTTTTTCCTTTTTTGGGAGGTTTGAGGCAGAGTCTCACTCTCAGCCAAGGCTAGCCTCAAACTCAAGGCAGTCTTCTTGCCTCAGCCTCTCAAGTGCTGAGATTATAGAGGCGTGTCACCACACCTAGCTAGAAAAGTATTTCTAAAGAATGTAATTCAGTGGCCGGCTTGGTAGTTCACGCCTGTGATCCCAGCACTCGGGAGGCAGAGGCAGGAGGATTGCTGTGAGTTGGAGGCTGTCCCGGGCTACATAGTGAGATCAGGATGAGCCTAAGCTGCAAAGCTGCAAATCGAGACCCTATTTCTAAAAAAGAAAACAGAAGGTAATTCAGACTGTCCTTGAACTGATTGTGTAGCCCCAGGCTGGCTAGTGAGTAAAATGATACAATTTTGCCATCCTTTCATGTTTACAGTTACTTTTGTTTTTCTTTTATCAGTTCCATCATATCTTTGTGTAGCTGGAATCAAAATGTGAATGTGCTTTTGTATCCCACTTTTTTCCTTGAGAAGGAAGAGGTCTCACCAAGCGCGGAGGGCCTGATAGCTGGAATCCTCCTGCCCAGTCTAATGAGTGCTGAGATTAGAGGAGGGGCCGCCCTGACAGCCAGCAGGCCTCATCAGCACTCACCTACGTTGCCTCTCTGCTGTGCTAGGCCAGTGCCACGCCTGCACCCTGCACCGCTGCGCTGAGGGGGAACCAGGAGACAGTTTCGTTTTCTTACTGCAAATAAGGATGGCTGAGTACTGTAGTCTTTACGTTCTGCCCCAGAAACCCTGATTGTGCCCAGGTTTAGGGGCTGAGTGGACTCGAGGGCCCAAGTGCTGCTAAGGGCCGTCTCTGTGGCCTGTGCCTTGGAGACCTCGGCATGCCCGTCTGCTGCCTGTCACCTCCAGCAGGTGTGTCGAATGGGCAGTGTCACTACCTCCCAGCCTTGGCTCCTGTGGCACCAGAGCTGTGGCGCTCGCCCTGCAGGTGGCTGTGCTGCTTAGCAGAGCTGTCTGCACAGTCAGGAATGGCTGCTGCTTAGGGCAACAGGAGCTCCCGCTGAAGCCCCGGTGGGAGCTGGCATAGTCCCCAGGAGCCTTGTGACTGGAACATTTTGACTACACACAAGTGGGGTGGGAGAGACGCTTCATGCCTAGTTTTTAGGGTTTTTAAGGTGAGGGGTTATCATTTGTTAAAGGGCATCCAGCAAATGCTTGTAATTATGAGGTCTTTTTATAACCCTCTCAGCAGCCCTGAACAGCCTCTTGGACCTGCCCAGAACACTTCTCTGCATGACCCCAGCTTCCCTTCTGCCCCATGGGGTTCCCAGTGTCTTCCCCACCCTGACCTCAGTCTCTCCCACAGGACGGGTTGTACGAGTGCATCCTCTGTGCCTGCTGCAGCACCAGCTGCCCCAGCTACTGGTGGAACGCAGACAAGTACCTGGGGCCCGCGGTCCTCATGCAGGTGAGACACGCCTGCCCTCGAGAACTGGAAAGCACCAGACCCCCTAGGACAGCAGCTCCTGGGGGTCTGAACTTCACTGGCTGCACTGTTCGCCTGGCTTTTAGGAAGTCCAGGCTCGGCGGAAACCTGAGGCTGTGCTGCAGAGCAGTGAGGTCCCCCGTGTGGGCGGCTCTGCCTTGCGGTTGGGAACCATATTCCTGGGCAGCCCAGTGCCCCTGCCTGTCAGAGGCTCCCCTGTCCCTCGGGAGGGCCTGCTGCTGAGCGCCGCAGAGAGGCTCCTGGGCCACCTGTCTAGCTACGAGGCAGGAAGTTGCCAGGGGGCTGCCCGGGGAAGTTGTCACAGCCCATCTCCTGTGTCCTCGTCCCGTGCTGTCTTGATCTCCAGAGAGCTTGTTTTTTTCAGATTTGTGGTCAATGCTTTTCAGACTCTTAAGCAGCTCAAAAGATAACTCCACATTTCTCATCCTCCCATAAAAGAGAAGTTGGGTGGCCACAAGCACTATCGATTCCCAGCCCAGCAAATTGAACAGTCGGTTGCCTTGTCCTGTCTCGTGCTGGGGGCTGGGTCTCACGGGGCCGCCCCAGAGGGGTGGCTGCAATCACTGGCTGCAATCTCAGCTGCTGTAGTGGGTGCACCCAGTGCACGGCAGTGAGCGGGCCCCCCCTCCTCACTAGGCAGGTCCCTTAAGTCACTGAGCTGAGCACAGGGGAACATGAGGGCAGAAAATGACACAGCGCCCGCCTTCGCTGGGTCATAGTACTCGAGCAGACTGGGAAGAGCTGGGGATCTTGACAGGTCAGGATTAGGGTGCAGAGATGAGGTGCGTGGGGCAGAAGGGGTCCCTCCTGTCTTGGGGCGGCCTCCCTCACGGGCCCTGGCTTCCAGGCCTACCGCTGGATGATTGACTCCCGGGATGACTTCACGGAGGAGCGGCTGGCCAAGCTGCAGGACCCATTCTCGCTGTACCGCTGCCACACTATCATGAACTGCACGCAGACCTGCCCCAAGGTAGGCGGGCTGGGTGGCAGGCCCGGACGGAGCCCACCTGGCCACTGCAGTTGAAGAGGGGCCTGCGTGTGCCTGATGCTTAGGAGCTCAGCAGTGAGGCCAGTCACAGACCTCTCAGGCACAGAGGCTTTGAGGGGTCGAGAATGCCATGGATGCCCATAAGCAGGACCCGGCGGTCAGCCTGGACTGGCAGTGGGGGCAGCATAGCTGTTAGCTGCTCCCTCCGTAGACAGCCCTCCCCTTCCTCTGCCGAGAGCTTCTCTGCGTGTCGTGTCGGAGCCCCTGATGCTCCTCACTCCTGCGCTGCCCTTGCTGGGAGCGGCCTGGTCTCATTTCCCAGGCCTCTGGCATGGCCCCATCCTTCCTGTCGCCTTCCCACGTCAGACAGTGGCAACAGCGCAGCCAGCCCTGGTCTGTGTCAGAGCCACGTGGTTCTGAACACCGCTGTCCTTTAAGCAGAGGCCGCTGAGCCGGGAGTCACAAAGACCAGCCGGCCTGGAAACTGCTGTGTTCCCCCAAACCCCACTCCTGTCTCTGGGACCAGTGTTGGGCTGGGAGGGCCTGCCGTTGTCAGTCCCAGCCAGCCTGGCCCTGAGAACTCGGGCAGCATCGTGACCTTCCTGCCACCCCGTGTGCTCCCCTCAGACATGTTAGAACTTACTCTGTACCAGGGCATGAGTCTGTCTGTCTCAAGATCTTTCCTTCTTCTCTTTTCTCTTTTTGTTTCTTTCCACACTTCAGTGGCAGGGTTAGAGCTGTCCTTCTAAAACAAAAGGGTCTTCCCTGACTCAGGGAAGTCCTTGTGTCTCTGCCACATACTTGCTCGACTTGTTTGAAGCTGGCACCCTCAGGGTTGTGCGCCCGGTGAGCGAGGCAGGTACAGCTTCGACCTGAGCGGTGGAGACTGTAGAGACCACAGCGCGTTTCTTGCACCTTGCTGGGAGGCAGCAGCGTGTGTGCCACTGACTTACTGAGGGGCAATGGCCTCAGGACAGAGCTGGGCATTGGCTGGCACTGCCCTGCGTTCCAAGTGGTTAGGGATGCGGCGGTGCCCCAGGCTTATCTGCCTGCCGAGTGAGCCTCCCAGGCGGAGCTCGTCCCTGGTTCCGCTTTAACAGGCCAGGGGAGGGTGCTTCGCCTGGCCCTTCACCCACTGGACTTAAATCCACCGGGCTGAGGCCGGGGCTGTCCTCCCCTTCCATACCAGTGGACCACAGCTCTCGTTCTTCCTTTCAAGGGTCTGAATCCAGGGAAAGCGATTGCTGAAATCAAGAAAATGATGGCTACCTACAAGGAGAAGAGAGCCGCAGCATGACGGCCCCAGACGGGACTTACGTCTAACGGGGATTCCTTGCAAGGTCTTGATTTTCCATGAACAGTTCCTGTAAAATAAACATTTCAAGAAATAAATAAACGTCACTATTAATGAAAGCCATCCCACTCCTCTTCCACGAGGAAGCACACATGGCCGCAGGGCAGCCCCGGTGCGTGTGTGGTGGGCTCTGGGCCTGGCTCACTCCTGAGCAGTCTCCCTCCTCTCTTCCCCCTCAGATTCTGCCAGCTGTGACAGACGCAGCTGTTGCCGCCACCTCGCTGTGGTGACAGTACCCTTAAGCTGAAGAAGTGGGGTACACGGGCCCCCTTCCCGTTGTTGTCAAGGTGGGAGTGGTTTGAACCAAATCCTGAATCCCTGATCGGCCGTGAACTGGTCCTAGAAGGACTTCGCCCAGCTCCCACCACGGAGGGCTCCAAGCTCCCTGCATGAGCAGGACTGTGCCTGAAGGGACAGGTGTGCACAGGGCGGGCTGAGGCGGAGCCCTTGCAGGCTGTGTTCCCATGGACGCTTAGGTCTCCTGATGCTTGTTAGCATGAGTACATGACAGGTACCACATGAAATTTCAGCCACGTGTGGTGGCGCACAGCTGTAATCCCAGTACTCGGGAGGCTGAGACAGGAGGATCATCTGGTGTTCAAGACCAGGCTAAACTACAGAGTTCAAGATTAGCCTCAAGGGGCTGGGGATTTTTCTCAGTGGTTCTGAGCCTGTCTTGTAAGCACAAGGGCCCAGGTTTGATCCCCCAGTAACCACATACAATACTGGGTGTGGAGACTCACTGCAGCAGTCATCAGTACCACATAGCACAGTGCCGGGCGTGGTGGCTCACGCCTGTCATCCCAGCACTCAGGCAGAGGCAGGAGGATTGCTGTGATGCGAGTTGGAGGCTGAGCTCAGGGCCAGCCTGAACCACAAAGTGAGACCCTTTCTCAAAAAAAAAAGATGACATTGGCTGAAGACCAAGACCTGAGATAAAGACAAGATGACCTGACCTACGTACTTCCTCAGAGAACAAACACTGGGCCTAAGGACATCTAGTGAGACACCAGCCAGCCAGGGGTACCCAGCGCCCTCTGGACACCCCTTCCACAGAGAATCTGTCCTCTCCACCCGTGCTGGTTGCGTACATTGTATCCCACGTGGTCCTCTTTACCTAAGTGACTGACTAACCTTACTGGATGTTCATGACTGTGGCCCACGTGGTGTCCGCTGAGCTTTCACCCTGTAAAGCTGCTTTGTAAAGAGGAGTCCCCAGGCTACCCACTCAGGACCCTTACGCCCCAGAGCTTTCCTGTCAGTAGTACCCTTGTTCGTGGAAACTCATTCTTCAGTTTCTAAAGGACAAGAACTTGGCATATTGTACCTCTGACATTATTTCCTGGGACAGGAGTGATACGGGGGAGCGACACTAGCTCCCCACCTGAAATGTTAGTTTGTGATCTCCAGAATCATTGAATTTTAGGAAAGAGGTTTAAGTAGGGAAATTTTATTGAGAAAGAAAGCTCACTAAGAGAGGCAGAAGGGGGGCCCCGGAAAGGTGGGAAACCCACCCACCTCACTTCTCAGGGCTGTTACGATGCCGCGCGGTGCGGCGGGTGCAAGGTGGGGCAGCACTACTGCTGCCAGTAACATTGCACATACAGTCACTTAGGTAACACTGGTACAGTGAGAAATCACAAAATGGACAAAACCAGGATCAACAAGACTACAGTTAGGTAATGCTGACCAGATGGGGATCCAGAGAGAAATTAAGTTCTGTAGCAAGCTACACGGATTTTCAATCAGGAGACTTCTAGGTGGGTCAAGGTCCTGGCCTCCACCCAGGGATCAATGGTTTTATGCGGGTGGGGCAACTTTCTCCTTTGATAATGTTGACTTTCAGTGGAGGTCTCTGTGACTGTCCTTGTGAGCTTTGCAAGGGCAGGCTCTCATCTATCTGCAACATGTCTAATTAGCTTTTCTACCTGTAATAGGAGGATCAGGAATTTGATACCAGATTCAAGAGACCTTCTCTCAAAAACAAGCCTCGAGTTACGGTCAAGGTGGCAGTGCCTGTTGCTCAGTGGTAGGGCCCACACTTAGCCTGCACCGGGTCCCAGTTTAATCCTCAGCACCATGAAGGTGAGAAAGAATGAAATCCAGACACAAGGCCTCCTCCGGATGACGGCTTCCCAGGGTTCTGGACTTGGTGGAACCACGCACCAGGCAGAGAGGGAACTGGAGAGAGAATGTAGACTTGGGAGGCTCAAGGGAGGATGAACAGAGGAACAAAGCCCCCAGCAGCCGAGGAAGCCTCCTAGGGTGTCTGGTCCCCTGCTCAAAGCCAGGGGTCTTGTCAGCCACGCAGGCCACCACCTCTGGATTCCTGGCTAATTCAAATTTGCTTCTAATCTGAGCTATGGATAGACAGGATTGTTTGATGCATAACTTCCTGGCTGTAAAGATTAGTTCAGGTCAATTGCCGATAAATAGAGCCAGAGCCTCTGATTGGCTAGAGCCAATGCCTTGTGGGCCATAGCCTTCAACCCATTTGAATTCATAATTTGCTTCTATTTAGTCTTTCATCAGATTGAAAACAAATGCTCTATTTTGGTATCAAAAAGACTTTTTGGCTTGTTTCCTGAGACAGGGTCTTCTTTTTTCTTTCTTTTTCTTAGAGTCTTGCTATGTAATTCAAGCTGTCTTTGAACTCACTGTATAGACCAGGCTGGCCTCAAACTTGCAGCGCTCCTCCTACCTCAGTGTCCCAAGTGCTGGAATTACAGGCATGGGCCACCATGCCTGGCTAAAATGGCCTTCTTTTCTCTTTCTTTTTTTCTTTTTTTTTTTTGAGACAGGGTCTTGCTTTGTAATTCAGGCTGGCCCTGATCTCACTATGTAGCCCAGGTTAGCCTGGAACTCACAGCAGTCCTCCTGCCTCTGCCTCCTGAGTGCTGGGATTATAGGCATGAGCCGGCACACTTGGCATTGTGATATGTTGTACCAGGAATGGAACCCTGGAACTTATGCTTGCCACGCAGATGCCAGAACCACTGAGCTAAGTCCCCAGCCCAAACAGGGCCTTCTTTTTTTTTTTTTTTTTTTTTTTAGGTTTTTTGAGACAGAGTCTCGCTTTGTGGTTCAGGCTGGCCCTGAGCTCAACCTCAAACTCACATCACAATCCTCCTGCCTCTGCCTCCCGAGTGCTGGGATGACAGGTGTGAGCCACCACGCCCGGCACTGTGGTATGTGGTACTGGTTGCTGCTGGGTGTGGGTCACCACACCCAGTATTGTTATGTGGTTACCAGGGAATCAAACCCGGGTCCTTGCGCTTGTAAGACAGGCGCCGGAACCACTGAGCTAACTCCCCGGCCCCAAACAGGGCCTTCTTAAGTAGTGTAGGTTGACTTCAGATTCAGGGTCCTGCCTCAGCTTCCCAAGTACTGGGATTAAGGGCCTATACCACCATGTCTGACCTCACGAAGAGTTTGTTAATTTGTGTGTTTGTGACACATAGTAATGATATTCATCCTGTGAAATTGACACATATACCCCTCCCATTGATGTAGAATATCCAAATAACCCAAACAAAGTAAGAGAAGTATTCTATAGCACAAGGGATATGGCAAGTTCATGTTCTCTAGAATCAAAGAATGAATCTTAGGGACAAGGGGACATTATGAGTAGGATTTTTTTTTTTTTCAGTACCAAGCACTGCACTCAGGACCTTGTGTTTACCAGGCAGGTGCAGAACCGCTGATCTAGACCTAGAAACTGTATCTCTGGTCCGAGTAGCAAGAAGATGAGAGAAGGCCAAGGACTTAGCTCAGTGGTTCTGGCACCTGCCTGCCAAGCTCAAAGTCCCAAGTTCAATCCGCGGTACCAAAAACAAAAAAAGAATTTGGAACAAAAATTCAAGCTGGGACAAAACTACAGTCAACTGACAAGATTACAAGTAGTGGCACTTAAGTAGTATTGATGCAATGGGAAATCACAGGCGGGACAGAACTATGATCGCTCAGTTACACCCAGCACAGTCTCTTGGGTAATATCGAGTAAGTGGGGATCAAACGGAGAAGCGAGTCACATGGCAAACGTACTTGGACAGTTGCTTGGAAAGGAAAATTCCTTCCCAAGATTTCCAGGGGGGCAAGGGCTAGGAAAGTTTGGGCCCCATCCAGGTCTACCAAGGTCTGCTTAGAACATCACTGCTGTTCATCTCCAGGGAAGCACCTGAGAGGACTTGTTTCTCCTTCCCGAGTCCCGGCCTTCAGTGAGCAGCAGCCTGTGTCTGTGCTGCGCCCCGGCCCTGTCTGATGGCCTGGGATGTATCCAGCTCTCTTGTTGTCTACAGGAGCATCTGGGTCCTTTTACTCCTCTCCTTTTCTAATAGAGGGGCGAACTTGAGGAGAGAACAGGGTTCTGTCCAATCTCCATCTACAAAAACACACTGTAACCCTCTTCTCCTTTCCTGGGTCTCTGGGCAAACTGGTGACACTGCCATTGTCTGGGGACCTCACTAACAGGAATGAACAGCCGAAATCTAAACAAGAATAAATACTGCCGAGCAGGCACTGCAGTGCTCACTCACCTATATGCCCAAGTTCAAGGCCAGCCTGGGCACCTTGGCAAGACTGTATCTCAAAATTTTAAAAGGGCCGAGATCTAGTTCATTATTCCCTGGATCCAATCCCTGATCTCAGGATTGACCCGGTCGCAGAGTGGTTAACAATGATGCTCATGAATTCCAGGCTCCAGTTTGATGAGATACAAAAACCCACAACAAAAGCAGCATCGATGTAGGCGCTGTCCCTGCCCGACAGAAGCTGTGCTGTGAACAGAGGCAAAACAAGCAGGGCAGCGTCTTCTCAATGCCGAGTCACCAGAGGACATCCACACATCTACCTCCATCGCGCTGTGGCCCTGTGTGTGCCAGACCTCTCTCCCGGTGCCCTCTAAAGCTTCCCGCCTTTTCTTTGTTCAGGGCCGGTGCCCTCTTGCCTGCTGTCCATCCGGTTCTGTCCAGCCTGCTCGGTGGTCTCATCCCTCTGTGCCATTTGTTACACTCAGAACCACCAACAGTAAAAATGACAAATTAAAAAATATAAAGCTTTTAAACCCTACCATGGGCAGGGTCTACTGACTGCGTGGAGGGCTGTAAAGGCCCTTGGGCCGCCCTCAGGTGCCAGTGTTTTCGTATCTCTTTTTCTAAACTAGCCTGTTTGCAGGACGTAAGGATGACAAGGATGACTCTTGTGATCCTTCCGCGGTTTTATGTTTCCTGACAAGGTCAGATAGTTCAGAGTTGGGGTTTTCTGTGCAAGGCTCTGAAGGCCCTTTACTCCTCTCTCAGCCTGGGAGAGCCCATTGCTCAAATTCTTCTCGCCCCACTCCCAGGGTAACTACGGGACAAACTGCTGTAAGTCCACCTGCCTGTGTGCCTAGACAGTCATAACCTTACCATGTGGTTTGTTACCAGGGGGAAAAAACCCCTTGTTGCAAAAATCTGGTGAAATTAGAGAAATGGAGAAGCAGAGGCCAGCGGTCCTTGGAGGAAGCTACGCTGTGGGTCCCGGCCACATGTGACTGGAAACTGCAGGCTGGTTATGTGGGAGGGAGCCCCGCCCCAGACCCCGATGGCCACACTGCCGGAGCCACTTCCCCAGTGATAACCCCATCAGCCAGCAGGGCCACCACGTCCTCTGTGGCCTGGAGGAAGCTTCCTCTGGCCTCCTGCCACATGGTGGAGACGGGCCGGACCGCAGGGTGGCTGGGAGCAGCCTCCTCACTGCGGAGCAGTGTTTGCGATGCGGGTGTGGAGCAGCCTGGCAGTGTGGGGCCGGGAGTTTTACGATGCCTGTAACCGTGGCAGAAAGCGAGCGAGTGGCTGCCCCACGCGCCTGTCAACTCGCCGCATCTCTCCACAGCCTCCCCTTTCCACTGGAGAGCGGGTAACCCAGAGCGGGAAAGCGACCCTAGAGCTCCCTCGGCCAGAAGGCGTCTTGTACCCCAGGTCTTCCTGCGCCCTCCGCCGCTGTGCAGCGCCGCTTCTCGGCAAGGCCATTTCCAAAGCCAGCCGTCCTGCTGTCCTGGGCGTCTGGTTCCCCGGGTAGGGGCCCTGCAGGGCACTGAGCTAACCCCCTGGCGGCACAAGGGCCTTCTGAGCTTCGAAGCACCCTGCTCCCACTGAGAGTCTTGTTGCATCACCTCATGAAGCCAGGCGGGTAACAGGAACATCCTCCAGCCTGCCTCACCAGCAGCCTGCCAGCCAGTGAGTGGCTTCTCTGTGCCCCGCTGCTCAGGCCGCGCCCTTGGGCTCAGCTGCCATCCACACACTCCTGCACTCGCAGGCGCCCATCGGCACGGGCAGGCATCCCAGAACCCATTGTTGGGACCTGCCAAGGCCTACCTGCTGTCCTCTGGGAGCTGTCCCCCACGGTCACCTCCCCCACTGCCCCGCACCCGTCTTGCACTTTCCACAACTGAGAACAGCTGGAGTTTCCGTGGCGGCCTTGGGCTGCTTTCGTACACGGTGGGTCTGTGCAGACCGGGCTGCGTCTGTTTGACACTCCATAAATTCATACTGCATGAATGATTGTGGGTCAGGCCCAAAGCCATCCATAAACCTGGCTTGGGGCAGCTGGGGATTTAGCTCAGTGGCACTGCTGCATCACCTTGCAAGGTCAGGGTTGTAGGTTCGTTCCCTGGTAGCACACACACACACACACAAATTATGGTCTCGGACTTTTGTTGGGGTGTCGCTGATACACCCTCCTCCTCCGGAGCACCTCTGTCCAGCAGAGTCAAGGACACTGTGCTTGTCTAGGCAAAGTGTGGTGACTGCTACACATAACTATGACAGCTCCTTTCCTTCCGGGGCCCTTTCTTTTTTTTTGAATCCAGACACTTCTCACTGAGCTACAACTCTGGCACATTTTTAATTTTTATTTTGAGACAGGGTCTTGGTAAATCACTGCATTGCCCAGGCTGGGCTCACACTTGAGATCCTTCTGCCTGGGCCTCCCACAGTCCTGGGATCGTGCGTCTTCAGCACAGCCTCCTCAGGCTTCTTCGCCGTCTCTGAAGGGTCTCCATGGCCCCGCCGATGTAGGTGTGTCTTGGGGCCACACCCTGAGGCTTCTAGGCTTGGTTATGCTGCCATCTTCTTGGGGACTTTGGAGGCGCCTGGGCACCGGAGTCCCTGTCCCTGCGTCCCAGCGTGTCGGCGCGTGTCACCCTGTGAGGGCCTGGCAGCATGCCTTCCTTCTTCCCGGTTATCCAGCAGCGCCAGGCACTAGCCCAAGGACGTTACATCCGTGCTCTCCTGTGAGCCCACAATAAGCAAACATTGTTGGTGTCACTGTCATCCTGCAGACCAGAGAAGGTAAGTGACCCACCATGGTCACACACCTTGCAAGAAATGGAGTCTGGCGTGAGCCAGCTCGCTCAGCTCTTTGGGGTGTGTGTGTGTGTGTGTGTGTGTGTGTGTGTGTG
>PVIR01024556.1:0-25784 GCA_004026965.1 Petromus typicus | reverse complement strand
CCATGTAAGAATAGTGATGTATTTCTCCATAAAATTCCAAATAGAGATATCCTAAATATATTATGTTTCAGTGAATCACTTAAATATGTGGCTTATGTATCTGCAGTGTTTAACACAAAAATGAGTTGATGTTAAATATTTGTGTATTTGAGCTTAACAGTGTGCTAAGCATTATGAATTAAAATGTATTTTTAACTTTCAAGTAGAAAAAAAAATCAAGACAAGCTTGTCAGGAGTTCGCATGGAAATTCAAGGAACTGCAAATAGTAAAAGTGATGCAGGAGGAAAAGAACCAATAAGACTGCATGATTAGTGCATATGATATCAAAATTTATATAAAGCTAAGTAATTAAGACATAATAAGATTGGAATAAATATAAACATGTAGATCAATAGAACAGAGTTGAGAGTCGGGAGGTAAGTGTCACATTTATTGATTTTCCAAGTGAGGTGATAAAATAATATGGTGAGGAAAAGAATAGTCTTTCAACAAGAGGTTCTAGGATAACTGTTTATCGACATACAAGAGAATTCAGTTATATACCTACTTCACACCAAAAATTAATTCAAAAAGAGCAAAAATATCATATAAAAGGTAGACAAATTCAGATTTAGGCAATGATATTTTGGAAATGCCACCAAAAGTCACAAACAACAACAACAAATGAGGCTCAGTCCCCATCATCAGGAAAGGTGTGGGGAGAAGGAGAGAGAGAGAGAGAGAGAGAGAGAAAAGAAAAGAGGGAAGAAGAAGCAGAATGGGAGATTTCAGAAAGTATATATCTGACCAAAGCCTTATATTTAGGCTATATGGAGAACTTTGATAACAAAAATAAATTTTAAATAACCTAGGTATCTTTAATAAACATTTTTCTATGAAAACAAATGATCAATAAAGTCATACAAAATATTTAAACTCAATAGTCACTAGGAAAGTGAAAATCAAAACTACAAGGAGATCGCTATAAGTAATACATAAGTATTGGTGAAAATGTAGAGAAATTAGGACCTTCAGATATCAAGTTGGAATAAAAAAGCTTGTATTAATTTACTAAAGTGGAAGTTTCTTAAAAACCTAAACACAGTATTAACATACAGGTCATATGACCCACCAGTTGGCTCCTGGTTATAGACCCCCAAAAGACATTATATCTCCATTCAAAGCTTTGTGCCCACATATTATGCTAGCATGATTGTTTGTACTAGTAAAAGTAGAAATAATGTAATTGTCCATGAACAGATGAAGGAGAGAAGAAAATATAATCACATAGGAAACTATTGTTCAGCAAATAATGGTCTATGCTGAACCATAGACAAACCTTGAAATGCTGCATTGAATGAAAAATGCACTCATAAAAGATCAAGTATCACCTGATTACAAAACCCGGGTGACTGCTGCCGTGTCACAGCACACAAGAATGAGCCTGCGCACCTCAGGCTTCAAGCTGCCAACTGCTAACCAGCTCTGCACCTTGATCTCTCTTAGTACAGGGCCCCAGAGGTGACTACTGAACTATCAGCCTGATCAGGGTGAGGTGAACATAACTCTGGATAATAGAAGCAAAGCAGGAGGCATCTCAATTTCAGATCGGAAGTTATATTGCAAAGCTACAGTGATTTTTTTTAAACCACTATGATGCTGGCATAAAACCAGATATATGGATCAATGCAACAGAGAGAGAAAGAAGAAACAGCCTCAGTCCCATTCAGCTATTCGATCTCTGACAAAGGGACCAAAAACATTCACGGGAGCAAATATAGAGCACTTTCAAACAGAGGCAAAATGACACAAGAAATAATACTGGGAATCAACAGATGGACTCATATAACATGAGAAACCTTTTGCACAGCACAGGAAATAATTAAGCAAGGAGGCAGCTTACAGAATGGGAAAAACTGCCAGCTATTCCTTGAACAGAGGACTAACATCTAAAATATATGAAAACCTCAAAAATTAAATTCCCTAAAATAGAAAAATAAGAGAAGAGCAACTGAAATGAATAGATACTTCTCAGAAGTACAAATGGCCAATAAAGAATGTGACAGTAACACAAAAAAAGGAAACAAAGTTCATGTATATAGGGGGTGTAGGGCTGCAGGGTTGGGGTGGGAAGGAGAAAAAATGAGAATCAATCAATCGTGTCATATTCTGGTACAAACTCTCAATGTTGAATGTGATCATGATGTGCATTCATAATGCACCAATAAAGATTTGAATACAAAAATATGAGAAAAATATTCAACATATGTGGTCCTTAGAGAAATGAAAATTAAAACAACATTGAGATAGTATCTCACTCCAGAAAGAACAGCTATCATTAAGTGATTAACTAACAAATAGCAAGGCTGTGGGGAGAAAGGAATGCTTCTTCATTGTTGATATTAATATAAACTAGTACAACCACTATGGAAATCTGTAGGGAGATTGATTTCTCAAAACACTGAAACTAGAAATGTCACTTGGTCCAGCAGTGCTCTTTGTAGGTCCCTTCCTTAAAGAATGCAAGTTGTCACAGTACAGTGATATATGCACCACCATGTTTATAGCAGTGCAGTTTGTAATACCGAGATCTTAGAAAAAACCTATATACGAGTGGTTGAGGAATGGATAAATCCAATGTGACATGTACACACAGTGGAGCATTCCTCTGCCACGATGATGAACCTGAGACATTCTTAGGTAAATGGATGAATCTGAGATCATAACATTAAGAGAAATAAATCAGATGCATAAGCTTAAATGTTGCATGGTCTGTCAAATATGAAAAAATCCAAAATATGAATAAAGAACACAGGGAAAGATAGGTAATAGAAAGCAGGAGAGGAACAAGAGGTAGAGGAAGGAAAAAAGGAGGGGAGAGAAAGGGGATGGAATAAAAAGCATTGAAGGAAAAAAATGTAAATTGAGCTTTTTCAAACAAGAAAGAGACCAAGAGTTGAGAGAAGAAGGGAGAGTAGAAGCAGTAGGAGGAAAAAAAAAAAAAGAATCAAGAGATATATTACGTACATGTATCAGCTTCCCAGAATAAATGTAACCATTTTAGTGCAAATATGTACTAATAAATAATGAAAATATCTACTAAGACAGAATGTAGGTTAGCTGTTGCCTAAAGCTAAAGAATATAAAAGGATTTGGAGTAGAGGTGATAGCTAAGACTTGGATTTCTTTAGAGGATGATAAAAATGTTCTAAAACTGACTATGATATATGTACAATTCTGTGTGTACAATAAAAATTATTGAACTGTAGGTTTTAAACAGATTAACTGTATGATGCATGAAATGTATCTCAATAAAATTGTTATTTAGTAAAAAATAAAATTAAGGTTACAGATAGGACATTAGTTAATGATGAGATTAAAAACTTCAATTTCTCATCCTGGTAATACATTCAGATCCATGTTTCTAATGTCCTCCTGACATAAAGACAGTGCTGAAAACAAAGTCCCCTCCTTTACCGATAGTCACACTTTCTGTGACTTACCACAGTATGCATTACTTGTTTGTGAGGAGTGGTGCTAGCAAGGGTTCCAGGCAACCATGGGATGTACTGAGGCATTCTCTACTTATGGGGCAGGGTACAGTACAATCAAATGTGTTAAAGATAAGAGAATAAAAGATACGTGGTAGACTTTATTCTTCTTCATTTATGAAACAAAGGAATAATAATAAAAGAAAAGAATTTTATTTCTTACATGAAAAGAAAAATGTGCTAATAATTTTTGTTAATATTAACTTTTACATGATGCCAATAATCTCCATTCAAAAGGTGCAGTTTTATAAGCAAACGATGTTAATATGGTAAGAAGTATATTACTACAATTTTTATAAGAGCAGTTAGTTCCTAAAATAAATTTCTGAAATGAGGCTAAGAATGGCAGAACTTATTAAAAATCCACACAGGAGTCTCATCGCCAGGAAGAAGAATGTCCTCCGATCTGTTCCCTTCTCTGCCTAGGATGGATTCTCAGATCTCATTTTGTCAGGTCTCCTCCTGTGCAAACAGCCAGTGCAGATCTTCTGTGGAAAGCTGCATCAGTCCCGGCTCATAGGGGAGATGTGCCACCCCAAAAACCATCTCTGTGGTGTCACTGGAGAGAAAAATGAAATAAAACAGAGCAAAGAACAGAAGCTATTGACACACTTCCGGACATTGATCAGAACAAATGGATTAATACTGTGCAGTTAATTTGTATAACTGTGCTGATATGTATTTGTATTATTCAATAAATACCAAATTACTGTAGGAATTAAACATGAGAATATCAACAAAAACCCAATCAAGGCCTTGGTGATGCTAGATATCTAGTCAATTAATGTCCCAAATTCAATACATGTGTCAAAGGAGTAGATAAGACCAGTTTGACATAACTTATGCTTGGTTAACATTTTGACAGCTTTTGCTTAAATTTAGTTTCTTCTGATCTTCAAAACTTGTTTGACCAGCACAGTAGTTTATTGGTCCCATGGGAAACTGTTTTCAGTAGCTTCCTGTAGATCCCAGAATCTGAAGCTATTCAATATAAGATGCTGTGATAACCTATGAACATCATCATAAATACTTCAAATCTTTTCTTGATTACTTAAGATGTCTAGTACTACATAAATACTACATAGTTAATATATCACATATTAATGTCACATAATGACAGGAAAAGTCCGCATGACTGGACAGAGTTTTTCAGAATAGAAATTGATTAAATCTCTAGATGCAGAATCTGTTGTTGTGCTGGACCAACTGTCCTTGTCACCTACAGAATCAGTTCTGAGCACACCAGGAAAGATAAAGGAATTCTGACCTTTGCTTCCCATAATCACAGGCCGGATACTCTTTGTTGTCGACCATATGTCCAAACCTTAACGAGTGGTGCTGGAAAAACTGGGTTTCAACTTGCCAAATATTAAAGTTAGATCTATCTCTTTCACCATCCACCAAACTAAAATCAATGTGGATAGAGACCCAAATATTAAAAGAGAAATACTGAACCTGCTGCAAAACAGGTTAGGTAGAACTCTTGGAGATATTAACACAGGGGAAGACTTTATGAAACAAACCTCAGTAGCATGGGAACTAGCAGAAAGAATCAACAATTGAAATCTCATGTTACTAAAAGGCACAGCAAGAGAAACCACCAACAGAGAGAAAAGATAACATACAATATAGGAAAGAATATTTACCAGCTGTTTATCAGACAGAGGGCTACTATCGAGAGTACACAATGAATTTTATAAAAAGTAGGCCCATTCAAAAATGGACGCCTGAAACAAGCATATATTTTTCAGATAAAGAAATAAAAGCAACAAAGAAACATACAAAGAAATGTTCAACATTATTGGTCTTTCAAGAGATGCAAATGAAAACATCACTGCGACTTCATTTCACTCCAGAAAGAATAGCTGCTATTATGAAATCAACAAATGCTGGTGGGGCTAGGGGGAGAAAGGAACCCTTCTCCACTCTTGGTGGGAATGTATACTGGTGCAACCACTGTGGAGATTAGTGTGAAGATTCCTTAAAAAACTAGGTCTAAAGGTCTCATTTGGGCCTGCAATTTGAGAATTAAAAGATTCATATCACAATGACATATGTGCATCCATGTTTATATCAGCTCAGTTTGTAACAGCTAAATCTTGGAAACACCCCAAATGCCCATCAATGGAAGACTGGATAAAGAAGATACAGCTTTTCTATAAGTGGAGTATTTGGAGTATTAGTCATAAAGCATGATAAATTTAAGTCATTTATATTCAAGTGAACGCACCTCAAGAACATACTCATAAGTGAAATAAAAAGAACACAGATGTGTAAGTACCATATTTTCTTTAGTATGAAAAACTGAAGGTGTAAATGAATGCCAAATGATGGGACATCACAAAAAAGGTAAATCTGGACTCTGAAATCATCTAGGATTATCTCTTTTTAAGTATTGAGTTCCCTTCCTGTGTTTGGAACAATCCTGAGCTTCGGTCATTTTAATCAGTAAAACAGGTATCGTATTTGCCATCTGCAAACTAATAGAGATAGAAGACATAGCGCATTAGTTGGCAGATTGTAAATGCTTCAAATGTACTGATCACTTCTTCCTTGGATTAGTTTCTAATTCCCAGTGTCTGTCATCACCTGACCTCACCTACCCTACCAGTTTTCTTGAAATTTCCTGTGAAGAATAAATGATACATCATACCCTAATCCGAGCATTTAAAACATTATAGTGATAATATTAAGGCCCACATCATTAGCTCTCTGAACTTCACCAACTGCCATGGGAGATAATTGATTTTTTTTCAACTTTTTATTGTGAAATAATTTTAGCCTTAAAAGTTGCAAAAGGAATGGCACAGGGAGTTTCTGTGACATGTTATAGAGTTCCTGCTATGTAACACATAGCAGATTACATAGATATAATCAAGGCCCCTACACAGTTATTTGGAGTGAATCAAGAAAGAGACTTTATTGAGTGAAACTTTGCTAACCAAAAAGGCAGCAAAAGATTTGGGAACAATTGAGAGTGGGAAGGACTTCCTCCTGCTGGTCTTGGAGGAACAGACTACACGTGTGGAGACCCACTGCAGGGGAGCAGGTGGCTGCTCCCAGGAACTGAGCACTTGTTGGTTACAGCCGGGCAAAGTGCAGCTCCTGGCACCTGGACTTCCATCTGTGGGGCTTCACATAGCCCACCCTTACCTCCCAGCCCACAGAGATTAACAACTATACATTACATTGAGCTAAAAATTTATGGTCATTTGTTATGTATCTAATGAAAAAAGTTTGCATCTTATCTTTTCCCCTTATAATTAATGAATATTTAAGGAGAAATAATTGGAGACTATTCAAAACTCCTTTTTCTCCACAAACTTTTGTCCACTACTCCTAACATTTGTTACTGGAACAATAATGATCATGATGCTGTTTTAATTAACAGTCACTTTCTATTTATCTCATTCTCCTGACACTTATTAATGGAAATTATTTGATGAAAAAATACTATACTTCTTTTCATTTATTTATTCAAGAACTTTGAATTTTACCATCAAAAAATAATGTAGCAAGTTGGGCATGGCGGCACATGCCTGTAATCCCAGCACTCAGGAGGCTGAGGCAGGGGAATTGAAGTGAGGTTGAGGACAAACTGGGCTATATAATGAGTTTGAGGCCAGCCTGAGCAACATTGTAAGACCCTGCCTCAAAACATCAAAATAAAGTAATAATAACAACAATAATAATAAATGTAGCAGTAGAAAAATAAGCAAGTTGAGTTAGAAGGTAAATTCTAGGGGAATATTTCAGTATTTATAAAGGTAAATATAAATTAACTTCTGTGTGGCTATTAAGAATAACCAAATGTGGGGCCAGGGATTTAGCTCAGTGGTTCCAGCACCTGTCTTGCAAGCGCAAGGACCCGGGTTCGATCCCCGGTTACCACATACAATACTGGGCGTGGAGATTCATGCCCAGCAGCACCCAGTGCCACACACCACAGTGCCAGGTGTGGTGGCTCACGCCTGTAATCCCAGCACTCGGGAGGCAGAGGCAGGAGGATTGCTGTGATGTGAGTTGGAGGCTGAGCTCAGGGCCAGCCTGAACTACAAAGAGAGACCCTGTCTCAAAAAACAAAAAACAAACAAACAAAAAAAGAATAACCAAATGTGGGCCAGAGATTTAGCTCAGTGATTCTGGGAACCTGTCAGGCAAGTGCAAGGTCCAAGTAAGTACAGAGTCAAAAGTTCGATCCCCAATACGGTAAAAGAAAAAAAAAGGAATAACCAAACACACTTCTTAGCAGTGTACATTCCTAATAAGTTATTGAGATAAATATCTGAAGACACATTAAAAATCTCCCCAGGTCCTGTTTGTGTGGCTTCATATAGTAGAACAGAGTATTAAAACAGAGTAGGTTTCCAAAGAAAAATTAAGGCATGCAATTTGTTTCCTGAAAAAAATGATATATTTTTCCAACTATTGTCTAGTTTATTTACCATTGTTGACTTTCCTGTTTTTAATTCACTATATGACAAATTTTATATAAAGACAGGTAGATAGATAGATAGATAGATAGATAGATAGATAGATAGATGGATGCTAAGGCTTTGCCTTATTGCTAATTATTGCATCTGGGGCCCAGAAATCTCTTTGTTAGTGGAGCTGTCCTGTGTTTAATAGAACGTCTAGAAGGTCCTTGACATGTACCCACTAGACACCTGGAACATCTCCTAGTCAGGCCAACCAAAAATGTTTTTGAACATTGCAAAAACTATCCTCCAGCAACGAGTGGAGAGGCGAGCCCCTGGCAGAAGCACTAAGACAGGTGGATCAGGTAGATGCGATAGATATTTGCTGCCATTTCCAGTTATCTCATAGTGAAGCACTCTGAGTCGCTTGACACCTCTTCACAGCATCTGACTGGAAGGTGTTTCACCAGAGTGCATGTGCTCCATGCTCGTGAGACAGTATCCAATCTTATCCCTTAAAAACTTCGTTAGACATAATTTAATTTTATTAAAGGTATAAAATTAAGAGCTGCTAAGGAACAATGAAAAAATAAAGGTGCCTAGGTGGGCCGGGGAGTTAGCTCAGTGGTTCCGGCGCCTGTCTTGCAAGCGCAAGGACCCGGGTTCGATCCCTGATAACCACATACCTATACTGGGTGTGGAGACTCATGCCCAGCAGCAATCAGTACCACATACCACAGTGCCGGGCGTGGTGGCTCATGCCTGTGATCCCAGCACTCGGGAGGCAGAGGCAGGAGGATTGCTGATGTGAGTGTGAGGCTGAGCTCAGGGCCAGCCTGAACCACAAAGCGAGACACTGTCTCAAAAAACCTAATAAATAAATAAATAAATAAATAAAGGTGCCTAAATAATTTATCTAAATTAATATCCAGTAGCAAAATAACACAACATTTCATAAACAAACTATTACTAACACCAAGTATAAAGTGGCAATGGCTAATTTCATAGTCACCACTCTGTTGCAACATAGAACTCAGTTACACAATTAAGAAAAACCCAAATACAGGAAAACATTACAGATTAATATAATAACACAAGGCCAGTATTTCCTTGTGGTAAGAAAGCTGTGAGGCTGAGGGTGTGGCTCAGTGATAGAGCACTGGCCTGCATTTCCTGAGGCCCAAGGCTGCATCTCCGGCCCTCAGCACTGGGGAAAGAAACTGAAACAAGGAATCCAGCCATCAGCTTGGCAGACTGTGCCATTTATTGGTTCAGTATTCTCAAATGTTTTGAGGGAGATGAATTAGATGCTTTTATTTAGATACTTTTTTTCCACCTCAAAAATTCTATGATTTCAGTATAAAAGTTATGCTTGAACATATAAAAGACATTGTATAACATTGTTTTCTTAACTTCAAATGACAGCACAGATTCTATTTTCTTGACACTACAACTCCTGAAAAATGAAGTGCCTCGAAGGACGTTTGTTAAACAAATTTATGTTTGAAGGCAAACAATTATGGCAGTATGATGAAGATCATGGAAGCAGAACAATTTAATTGGTTAGTTGAGTGAGGCTGACTCTAATGGGTCTCAACCATATGAATAATTGGAAAAATGTTGTAGCAAACTCTGTGCTATGTCAGCTCTGGGCAGTTCTGGCCTGAGAGACAATGGTACATTTGTATCTATGTATTGGAGAAATCAGAACATGGGAGACCTGACATTAGCAGAGACTCTGGTTAACTGAAGATTCTAGGTACATTGGCTTCGGTGGTAAAGGAACTGGGCTTCCCAGATACACTCATAGTCTTAAGCACTTTGAACCAGTCATATCAATATGATATCAACCTGCATGTTGTCTTTCTAGCCAAAGTGTGAAGTTTGAGGTTAGGTTGATTCTAACCCATGCAAGTTCTCACAGTGCTCGGTATATATCAGATGTCTCATGGATGTTTATTGAATGAGTGAATGAATAAGTAAATGAGTGAATGATGAATGAATGCCTAGAAAACTTAACCTAGTGTCCAGCATCCTCTCTGAAACTGCTGAACTGGTTTTGTGGACAGTAGTATTTCATTTTCTCTTGAGAAGGAGCACCTCCCATTTCTTAGGAAAGTGTGCTCCACCCCAGCTCAAGCTCACTTAACCTCTCCAGAATCCTTTAAGGCAATCATGCTCCTAATCTGGTAACCAACTTGCCCTCTCATCTGCTCTCCTTATTGGTCAAGCTTCTCTTCACAGCGTAAGCGAAGACATTTAAATTCCAATCTCTCCTGGCCTTCCTAACTTTGAGACAAAGTGTTTTATTTGAATATTTGGTGTCTGACTTAAAAATCAAATACTCCAAATTTTGGTTAGAAAGAATAAACAAGTTCCTGATATTTATTATGCACCCTAGTCACTGCAGTTAACACATAATATAGTTGAAAATTGCTAAGATGATATATCATAAATGTTCTCAGCACATACAAAAATAATTGTGTGCCATGATAGGTTAATTAGCATGATTGTGATAATAATTTCAAGAAGTACGCATATATCAAAACATCACATTGTGAACTAAATACATGCAATTCTTATGTGTCAACTGTAGCTCAATAAAGCTAGAAAAATAAACATCTTAAGATTTAATGCTCTGTATTTGTAGAATATTTTAAAAATTAAATATTCTTTAGTAGGAAGTCTTCTTCCTCATGCTACATTTAGCCAGTAGTCCTATGCAAATGTACACTAGTAAATTAGTTCCTCCTTGTGAGGTAAATAGACTTATAACAAACAATATATTTATTCTGTGAACTGGGAAACTGCATTTTTTAAAATCAGGTCAGTGAGTCATTATGATGTCCTCAAAACCCTTGAATAAAGAAAGAAAGACTAATCAAACAACAAAACAAAGACTATCCTAGCTAGGGAGTAAGCCACTATCACTTGTGCTTTGGCAAGACTTGCAGGCAGGCAGAGGAGAGAGAAAGCTTTGTGGTAGGAGAGGAGGAAGGCACTAGGTAAGCCCAGTAGAAGCAGCTCCTCTGGAAAAGCCAGAAGAGTGTCTGAACTAGGGCGTCCCATGTCACAAGTAGAGGTACAGATTCATAATTTTCTATTTGATCTTAAACTAGAAAGGAGATAAGAAAGACAGAAACTGAGTTATTAATCAAGTCCTACTCATTTTAGCCAAAAAGTTACGGAAGTTAGTGTTCAGCTTTCTGGCTTCACCAGCCAGAGACCCCCAAAGCCATGTGCACTTATGGGTGGGGCTTTGAGGAAGTGGCTGGATCATGGATGTGTGATATTAGATCATCAGCATCTGATAACTGGATTAGTCCACTGATTGCATTAGCATGGACCTGGATGTGGCTGGTCAGATTTATTAGACAGAGACCCAACACGAGTGACTGTACCAACACATAGACTTTTAGCCTGAGTAGAATGAAAAGGGGAAGGGAGGCTTACTTCTGTGGCTGTTTCCTCCTATCAGCCACACTACGAACTGTTTTCCTCTGCTATACCATCCTGTGTTAGAGCCTGATCACTGTGAGTTAAACTTTTCTTCTTTTAACTTGTGGGTGTTGGGTACTTGGTCTCAGCAAGAAGAAAAATAACTAAACTTACATCATTGAATCCTATCGTATTCCTTTTTGTCATGAGGATGTTATATTTGTTTGTTGTCATAAGGGTATTCAGAGATACACAGAAGGACACTAAAATATTAAGGAGTTCATTTGAGCAAACAACAATTCAAAAATCAGGCAACACCAGACCACTGGTGGTCCTGGGCTTCTTGAAGGGAGGAGGGGCAGAGGACAGCTTTTTTAAGGTAAAAATGGAAGCAAGGCAAAGAAAATACTTGATCTATAAAGTGAAACAACAACTTTGAAGGGCTCATTCTAGGGAAAGTCCCTAGTTAATGGTTTGTTGATTGCTTCTGATCGGCCTAGAAAGAAGTGTCACCTGGGCTGGGTTTCTGTATTCTTATATCGGAACCCAAGCCCAGGCCCCACTTCAGCTTACTTTCCTCTTATTTAATTTTTAACAAGAAATAATCAATAGTTAGATGTTTCTAACAATTACTTTGAATTAAGAAAAACACCAAGACAGCACTTTGGAACAAAGACTTCTTAAGCTTTCCGTTCAACATTTGCCCACTGCTTTTTTAGGTAAATCTATCATTTATAGGAATAATGGAGTTCTCACCCTCAGGATCTTCCTGCACCAGAATATGATGAGCATCTCAGAATGCTGAACTGAAAATCTGTGTTAAGATGAATATGATTATATGCCTTAAAAGCTGAAGATTTTCTTAAAGCTAGCTTAGGGTCATATTGCATTCTAGATGAAATATTCAAATTGGTCTCCTGTTGGGAATGATTAAGAATGCATAAAACAAGCAAGTGCAGTGCCACTGAGCTATATGGCTGGCCTGAGTATGCATAAAACAAAATGACTGCTTAAGTGTTCCATAGGAGATGTGTTCAAGTTTTAGATCATTTTCTAGCAGAAAATTAACCAGCAGGTGCTGCGAACTCATTTGGAGAGTAACAAACCATTTAGAAAGTGTCACATGGAGATCTTGTACAAAACGGAAGAATTTCTTTCCTCTGTTCTGCTCTGTGTTTCCAGTGGAGACCACACAGCTCCACATAGTGAGGGCCACACAGAGGACACCAGGGGACCCGTGACTCCTGGGGAGCTTCCAGAGAGACACAAAGCAACAGCACAGCCAAACTGAGGCTGCAATTCTGGAGGCCTCCATTGCATAAAACAGATAAAGGTCACTAATTAGGTAGAAAACATGGGTTCCAGTTTTGCAGAGACTCTAGTTGAATAAGCCCTCATTAGAGAAGGAACATTCTTTGTTTCGGCAAGCATTGGTTGTTTCTACACATAAAGAAATTCTGAACTGTCACCCATTATGTTCATTCTTTCCACTGGGAGACAAGCTGTTGTCCCCCTAAGTGGACATTCCGCACACCTGGTAATGCCAAGTGGAAGGCTCGGGGGAGGAAGAGGCTCCAGAGGCAATGTGGAGGTCGATATAGCTGTGATCAAGGCAGTTGCTTCTATCCTCAGATTGTGATCCATGTAGCTCATTAATAGTCTCTTGCTGGCAGGGCATCAGGAGTTTTCTGATCTCATAAGTCTAGTTGGATACAGCTTCGCATGGCTCCCAGCACCATGGGAAATCTCTGCCGGTTGACATCCAGCTGATCCTGACCAGCAACCAAAACGAAGAGCGACGTGAGGCTCCTACCAAGAAGAAGAAAGATCCTCAGGCAGCTGTTACTCCATATGAGAACAAAACAAGGTTTAAAAGAGGACAAGGCTTAAAATACATCTAAGGTACTGTGTTGTGCTACATCTGACTGGGAGTTAATCAGAATGATAAACAAAATGGATGGATAGCAGTTGTTTTGAACTCCACTCCTGCACCAGGCCTCAGCAGACTAGACCAAGCCTGAATGGAGTCTTTTGATTTGACTATTTAAGTGCCTTTCAGAATTTATGATTGACATTTACTCACCAAATGGTGATTAGAACCAAATGTATCAAGCATAGGTACAAATTCTTAATGCACTATAATGTTTACTTAAAATGTACCAATAAACATAAAGGGGAAAGAGAGGTGATTAGGTCACCAGAGTTCTAGTACATTAGTCACTTTCCTGTCACTGGGAAAAATGACTAGACACCCACTACTTAAGGATGACAGGGTTTTTTGGCTGGCAGTGGGTGTCTGTCTCCCAGGCAGAAAGGTAGGGTGGAAGAAGATAGGATGGAAGAAAGCTTTTCAACGCACGGCAGTCGGGAATAGAGAGAATAGGGAGAGCCCAGGGACAGAATACTCCCTCTGGGTCACACCCCAGCGACCCCCCTCCCGGGAGCCTCACCTCCTAACAGCACAACCAACCATGAACTCCCTGGACTCTCCGCTGCTGAGTGCAACGCCCCCATGTTTCAGTCACAGTCTAAGAGCCCACCTCGGAATCTCTGAGACTTTGGGTGAAGATTCCACAACCAAATCATGGAATGAAGGCCTTTATGACAGAAGCTTCCGCCAGCATACAGCCTCATTCTTCTGCTCTTCATGCGCCTGAGGAGGCAGCATGGAGTCCTCGTGAGAGCAGAAGCCGACCTCTCCAGACACCAGAGCTGGCACTTCGGCCTTGGGTGTGAGCAGCGTGCTTCCGGTCTTCACAAGTCTCCCTGTCTGTGGTGTTTTGTTATAACTACGAAAACAGACTAAGGCAAGGTCTCTCGTGATAGTTGCCTTGTAATCAAACTGAACCTTGAAATAAGCCAGTTTAAAAAAAAAAAAAAAGCAGGAAATTCACCGCAACCGAGCAGAAAGCGTCTAGTGTACCTCACTCAGCTAGTATGACAAAAAAAGTTCCTCTTCTTTCACCCTACAAAGAAGTGAAAAATCTTTTCATTTCTCACTCAATGGAAAAGGTGCACGAAGGCAAATCAGCTGACATTTACCTTTAAAGCCAACCTCTACTCAGCTTGCTACAGCACAGTTTGCCTTATAAAATGAGATATTACCCAGTTTTAGAAATGCAAGAAAACATCAATTAGATCTTTAAACTAAACTGGCTGTCATTTTGTCTTTTAATTACAAGAATAAACCACATTGCTGTTAGCACTTAATTTGCAAAATTATTTCATATATGTTGTCTCACTGCATCTGTAATTCAGTACTGTGAGCTCCAGAAAGCAAAGACCATCACCTCTGCCTTAGGGCTGAGGAAAGGGAGGGGAAAGAAGTACTGACAGAAGCCCCAGGGGATTAGCCTCTCAAGGAGAAAGGCTCCAGCCCAGTTCTCCTGAAACCAGATATGCAGTGATTTTTTTGTGTGGTCCAGTCTGATTTAAATCTATGATCAATTTTCAACGACAATAAAACATCAGTCCCTATTCAGTCTTCAAGTCTGGGATGGAAAAATAATGAAAGAGAGGGAAATAATTTTGATAAGTATTTAGAGAAAAATAGTCCTAATACAAGAATCTATTTTATTCAAGACCTTTTCTATAACATTTACAGGCTTTCAGAATAGCAATGCTTCCAATATTATCTTAGTTTAAAAGAAATAAATATGTTCTATCATGATAGAAATATTTTCAACAAATTAGCCCACGCCAAGTCCCAAATTTTATTAGTGTAAAGTAAATAGACCATTACTGTTCTGGTTATTTCTGTACAAATAACTCAATTAAGGCAACTGCTTCATCATACAATTAATTGCTTGGACTCAGCTGTTTCACACTAGAAAAGAACCAATTTAGCATTGTGATTGTTCTCTGAGGCACAAAAGTGAATTAAGAATGAGTTTAAATATGTTTAAACTATGGTGACTTCAAAATTTGTAGGAAGTCAAGGGGGAGAGCAGTGGTTGTGAAAGACCTAAGCGATCCCATTTTTGAGAAACCAACCCCATCTTAGAATAAAGTAATTAAATGTAAGTGTCCCTTCCGAAAAGGGGTGCATGACCAGGTTATAGACTCCAGTTCCAGAAACCCTAGGGCAACGTGAACCAATAAGATAAGCTGTTGAAAGACCTAAATGACTCTATTCTAAAGACCTGGTCCCATTTTAAGATAAAGAGGCTAGGTCATGAGCTCAGGGTCATGAGCTCAGTCAGGGAAGGGCCATATGATCGAGTCATGAGCTCAGTTACCTTGACCACTCACCCTTGAGGGTAATTAGCAATATTCCCCTAGCAAAAGCCAACCACTAAGTACAAGGTCAAGATGTCCTTTATGATAGGATAGTTTAAACAACTGTTAGTACAGGTTTTATCTGATGGGCCCAGCCAGTCAGGCTTAAACACCAAAAAAAAAGCAAAACGAAAAAAACCCCAATGCTTTCCTGATGTCAACCAATCATGTAAACTGTTAAGCTGAACATTCCCCAAACTTTACTGTAACTTCAATAAAAACCCTGCGGATTTAGTTTGGTGCTCTCAATTCTGATCCACTGTGTCAGTGAGGGTTGAGAGTCCCTGCTCGAGCTTGTAATAAAGACCTTCATGTGCCTTACATTGGTCTTGGCTTCCTCATGATCATTGGGGGATTCAAAATCTGGGCACAACAGTTGGTTGCAAGGATATTAGAATATAATATTTCCTGTGGAGAAAATCTAATATACCCAGTAGTCTCAACTGCATCCATGTTGACATTAGAATCTCCTAATCCCAGTGGCCTTTTCCTTCTATGTTATTCTGATAGGAATATGACAACAAACCAATAGCATCCAAGTGAAAAGAACAAAGACTGTTATTTATTTACAGCTGGCTGTAGCTTAATTATGACCTCTTCAAAGCAGAATTACTGGCTATCGGAATATTTTGACACCCATGTTGTGTTTCCACATGCAATTCTACTTGTACCTTTGCTCTTTTCCTACTAGCTTGTCACAAGCTCTCTCTCAGCAGAGCCAGTGTTTCTCCCACTTTTCACATTTGCTTTTTTGAATAAACTTTGCCACTCCTTTTTGCTCAGTGTGTTCAATTCTTTGAGGCAAGAAGAACCTGGAATCCAGTTCTATAAGAACCTGATAACAGGGCTGAGGATTTAGACACCCACTAGGTCAAGTGGTACCTCACCTACTTAGCAAGCACAAGGGTCTCAGTATGATCCCCAGTAACACAGAGGTGGAGGGTGGGAGAACTTAGCTGCCAAGTTACTTTTTTTTAACTTAAATTTTTATTTATTTATTGGCAGTACCAGGGATCAAACTCCAGCCATTGTGTTTCCACAGTAGGCCCAGTACCACTTGAACTAAATCCCCAGTGTGGCTGGACATGAGAAAAGAACTCAGGTATCCAAGACAAAGGCAAGGCCCCACCAAGCTTGGCAAAAGATTTTCTCTCTATGAGATTTTGTTTTTCCTTCTCTCTCCCTCTTCCATTCACTCTCTCTCTCCCTCTCTCTCTCTCCCTTTCTTCCTCTCTCTCTCTTTCTCTCTCTCTCTCTCTCTCTCTGAAGTCCCCATTCACTCTCTCTCTCCAAAGTCTGGAATCCAAGGCCTTCTCAAGGTACCACAGAGGGGCTTCCTCCCACCCCACCCTCACTGGAATTACTAATATTACCACCAATCCAGTTTCCTCTGCAGATTTTAAATCAATCAAAGAATTGCTCCATTAATCTGAGAATGATTCTTTTCTTTCTCATATTCTACTGGGGTCTGTTAGCAATTTTGTCAGCTTGAGCTTTAATTGTTATCAGAGCTATGGAGTCCTCTGACCTTCCAATCCCTTTGCCACATCTTTTGTGCATTGTCTATATCCTGGACCACTTCAGAAAGCTTCCAAACAGGTCTCCCTTTTTCTATTTTCATCTACTTATCTCTTCTATATTTTTGGTCAGAAGCAGTTAAAATCAAAGTTGTTCCCAGCACTCAGGGAGACTAAGGCAGGTGGTTCTTAAGTTAAACTCCTATTTTGGCAATTTAGTCAGATCTTGTCTTGAGAAATAACAAACATGAGGAGAACTGCTCAGAAATAGAGCACCTCTGGATTCAGTTCCTAGTGCCACAAAGACTGAAAGCTATGAGTAACAACAAAAATAGTAAATTATTCCTCTGCTTAACTTTCTCTATGGATAAAAGTCAAAGTTCTTATTTTATCCCACAAGCTCCATGTGACCTGACTCCCTGTGTCCCTGTCCCAGCCATGCTGACCTTGCCATCTTTCCTCAAAGACCCTAAATACATTCTTGTCTCAGGACTCTACAGGTCCTGCTTCCTCTTGCTAGAACTCTCTCAGATATCTACATGCCACCTTCTCCTTCCAATTGAGCACTTGCCCTGAGCACCTCACCTAAAATTTAAAAATCATTTATCATTTTATATTTCCCTTTTCTCTTTTTTCCCCCCCTTGGGCTACTCGTTACTGTCAGCACTAATATACTTTAATTACATGTTTTGTTTCTTTTTATTTTGTGTGTTCCATAAGTTCCATAAGGGCAGATGGTTTTATTAGTTTCACTTACCACAAGAACCCCAGAACTTGAAATAATGCCTTGCCTGTTCCAGACATGTAAAGGTTATTGTATTGGAGAACTTGCCGCGCGCCCCCCCCCCCACCTTTGCAAACTTAGGAAAGGAAATGTTTGGTTAGCAAGATACAATAGGAAGTACTCAGGTGTCCTTGAATATGTACTTAGTCGGGGGAAATGACCCCTCTGACTATACATATGCAAAATGGTCACATACCGACTTCTGGGAGGGACTGGTCCCTGCTCCAGAGAATCCAGAAGTGACTAGTAACAGCCTGCCGGGTTCTTTTTGTTTGTTTTTGTTTTTGTTTTTGTTTTTGTTTTTGTTTTTTGAGAGGCTATATAAGAGGAAAAAGGAACACAGGAACACGAGGCGAAAGCATGCTAAAGGGAACCCTACCCTGAGGATGAGCTAAGGTCCTCCAAGCTGTTTTTTAACCCGTGGTTGCAACGTGTCGGTATGCCATTTGCTAGAGTTGAGGACAAGTTAGACTCTCCATGCTGTAAACTGTCTGACAATGTTATGGTATTGTTTTGCTACAGTGGTTATTATATTCTCAAATCACTCTTTTTACAGTTTTTACTACTTGAATATGTATATATAAATAAGAAAATTCTCATTTCTGGCATGTTTCAGTTTCATTTTGCATACTGAACCTCAATTTCTAAGTAAAGATATACCAATTCAGCAAGTTTTCTTCTCTTGCTGAATCAAGACATTAAATAAGCATTTGTTTAATAAATAATTCAGTGAGACAGTCCAAAATGATGAAAACCTAAAAATGTAAGCCTGAATAACAATTTAGAATTCCAAAGGCATTCCAGCAAAGTGTCTCCTGTCAGGGAGATACCACCTCTCTTTTCCAAAGGACGAAACTGACTTCAGGAATAAAAGACATGCCTTGATCACATGACCAGGAAGTGAAAGGTCTAGGTTTCCTGACACCCATGTGCACAACTCGTTTTTAATCAGCCCTTAGTATGCCTGTGTGACGATTCTGTGGGGTTTGGTTGTTCACCTCCTGTTCCTTACCACGTAATGTCTCACTCACATTATTGATGGCATTGTCCTTCTCACAAAACTTGAGCTCCCATTTTGTCTTTTCACAATTCCCAAATTAACTTCTATATCACAGTGATATCCCTTGGTCAAAACACCTTTTTTAGATTCCCACTCTGATAACAATCAAAGTCCATCCCATCCAGATGCAAGCAAGCTTTCTGGCCTAATTCAACACAAGTGGCCAACCCACTGGACCTGGCCGCAGTACTGCTATGAGTAAGCCCTCAGCGTCTGTGCCTCCTGCTCTGTATAAAGTCACCCTCCCTCTTCTTCCATCCTGGAAGGCCCTGCTCCAAGACCCTTCCTGGAAGTTTTCGGAAAATGTCTCATCAGAATCCTGACTTGCTTTCTGTGACACGTCACCTTGGCTTTACACAGTAGAAGTTGTGTTCATCCTTCTGTAAATGTCTGCATCCCTGAGTACAGAGAACTTGCCTCCCTCCTCTCTCTTCCATGCCACTCCACATTGCTAAATATTCATTCAGTTTAAGTGAATAAAATTGCATAGTAAGAATAGTGGACATGTTAGTTTTCTTATTGACAGTCATAAAGATTACAGGAAAAAACAGAGAAAGTGGATTTAAGATTTGGAATCAGCCTCCAATTGTCTTCTAACTCTACATTCCTCCCTTCCTTTATAAAGTGAGAACAATTAGCTGTGCATAGAGGCACATGCCTGTGATCCTAGCACTTGGGAGGCTGAGGCAGCGGGATTGCCACAGGTTCGAGGCCAGACTGGACTGCATAGCAGGACGATGCCTCAGAACAACAACAATGAGAACAGTTTAACCCACCCCAGCCTACTTGTGGTTGGCCTTAGGACAGTGGGTTATCACATCATTTAAGCTTCTCTGCAGAGAGGGCTAAACGGAGCCCAAAGATGACGCAGTGTTTCTGAGGCATCTTGGCTCTTGCTTTTTGGCCCTTCCCAAGAGCAGCACGTAGGTGCCCACCCAGGCGGTGTCCTCAGCTATAGCAGTTGGTTCTCTTTTCCTACTCACTCTTGCTATTTCTCATGTAGCTTTTTTTTAAGACTTTTTTCTTCTTCCTTCAAAAGGTAAGTCTCAACATAATTAACCACATGTATAGTAAAGAAAAAAATGTTGATTTTGCTTTCCTGCTTACAAAAGCTAAGGTCTTACTGTGCCAGTTATGAATAGCAATAACCTCATATCTGTTCAAGAAGGAAAATGAAAACAATCACTTACCAGCACTTTGGTTATTTTAATGATGCATCTCTATGCCAACCAAGTCCAAGTTTTGACAAACTGTGACATCTTTGTCTTTCAGGATGACCTATAATTTTTTTATAATAAACCATGGGAGACTAATTGCTTACAAAAGGGGGAAATCAAACTTATGACCAATATTGTCATTCAAGCATTGGTTATGCTCTGTTAGTCTGATTAAGGACCAATTTTGTAGGTCCAGAGGTGGAATTATTCACATTACTTTTCTCTGAATAAGTGGGAATTTGCATTAAGACATAAACTCATCCAATGTAGTAAATATTCTCCTTGCCTGCTTTCCATTTCAATAAGATAAGTTGCACTTAATTTCAAGCATTCCAAATATAGGTTCTTACATTCAAACTATGTGTAATAAACAAGTTACACTAGCCAGCTTTATACTTAAGATATTTGGACCTGAAATAATTTAAGGACACTGGTAGTTAAAGATCAAGTCTTATTACCAGACAGACCTCATTTGAGAGCCCACGCTTAAGGTGGGGGGGACCTTGGCTTTCCCTCTACACTCAGGGGTCTGAGCTGTCAGAACATGACAGAGCCTGTGGCCTTCACCATCCTGCCTGCCTCACCATGGAGATGAAAGGCAGAGAGAGAGAGAGAGAAGCAGGAAGGGAGGAGGAAGGGAGCAAGGAATGAAGGAAGGGAAAGAGGAAGCATTTTCAGGGGAACAAACTTTCATTTCTTCCTTGATAGCCCACAAAGCAAGCAGCTATCTGTATAAAAGCAGAGCCATGAGTACTTTCCTCAAAATGAACTGACTACGACGTCTACACAAATGAGCCCTATGGGAAGGTAGACTTTCCCCATACTCACATGTAACTCACATTCACCAAGTGCTGTTTTACTTCAGTGGTCAGGAACATGAAATCAAGACTCTCCCATGGAAATAATTTTATCAATAGGACTTAAGTCTTTAAGAAAATATGGCTCTGAAAAATGAGACGATTCCTAGGAATAAGAATGTTGTTGTTTTTGATATTGACACTGGTGAGTTGCCTGTCTGGGAAAAGACTCTTCTCTTCTTCTTTCTGAATAGAAAACAAATAGCACCACCACATTCAAGGAGGAAACAACTTATGCATCCCAAAAAGGTACTGCTGACACATCAGCAGTTTCCTGGTCCTCATATATGTGGGAGAGAAGAGAGGGTAATGAAGAATTAAAACCACTGTAAAATCACTGACCTGCAGTTCTAATCATGAGTCCAGATGAGCGGTGCCTCCTGGAATGCAGACCCTAATCTTCTCATTTTCTTATCTGTTTTCCCTTCTATTGCTTAAATTAGCCCCACAGACTCCAGTCAGGCATGGTGGCAAAGGAACAGCAAGCAGCCATTGAAAGCTTCATTAGAAAACTTTTGCTGGTGCTGGATATGTTTATTATCTACATTGTGATGATGCTCACAGCATTGTAGCATAGAACAAAGGAAATATTTTGTGTATGTATCCAAAATGATAATAATGGATTTTAAATATAGGTTTATTAATGCTATGAAATATGCTTGGGTATGGTTCCAGTATGTCCCCGGAAGCTTCCTCTGAAAGCTTGATATGCAGTGTGGTGATGTTAGGAAATGATGGAGCTTTTCAGTGCTGGGACCGAGGGGAATAGGGTTAGATCACCCAGGGTGCCAACCCCACATGGGGCTGATGCTGGTCTCACACAGTTAGTCCTCTAAACGGCAGACTGCTCAAAGCAAGGTGACCCCATGTGCTTGGGCCCTTCTTCCTGTTTGGGGCTCTTTTCTTCCTTTTTCTCTGCCATGATGGCACAGGGCAGGGCAGGGGAGATCCCTAGTGGCTGAACAGATTAGGCTTCCTTATCTTAGATTTTCAGCCCCTAAGATTGTGAGTGAATTAAACCTTTTTTACTTTAGAGAGAAGTCAATATCAGGTACTTTGTAATAGCAACAGGACACACTAACATGTCATTCCTCAATAAAGATTTTAAAAATGCGTTGATACCTTAAATATCTCACTGAAGTGGATTGATATGCCTTGCCTTGCTTAGTGGTCATTCATAAAGGTAATTTTAAGCTTCTGTTGCCTAAGCATTAATCTTTTTTTAAATAAACAGTACATTAGGAACTAAATAAGAACACTAATCATTAGACCAGGGATTTAGCTCAGTGGTTCCGGCGCCTGTTTTGCAAGCACAAGGACTGGGTTCGATCCCCAGTAACCACATAACATACTGGGCATGGAGACTCACACCCAGCAACAACCAGTACCACACACCACAGTGCCAGGCATGGTGGCTCACGCCTGTAATCGCAGCACTCAGGAGGCAGAGGCAGGAGGATTGCTGTGATATGAGTTTGAGGCTGAGCTCAGGGCCAGCCTGAACTACAAAGCGAGACCCTGTTTCAAAAAACCTAAAAAAAAAAAAAAAAAAAAGAACACTAATCATTATGAAGGACAAAAAAGGGCCTCATTACAGAGGACACAAAGGGCCTGACCAAGGTATGATATATGATTTTCTTGACCAGGAAGACAGTTCAAACTACTAAATCAGTGAAATCTCCATCAAAATTCTACAGAGTTTGACCAACATATTTTAAAAGTTCATAGAAAAATAATGTTCCTTGAATAGAAAAGCTAATTCTAAAGAATTCTTAAAAATTATCCCACTAGACATCAAGGAGCAGAAAAGAGAGAGAAAGGAGCGAAAACACAGGAGAGCACTATGGCAGAGATACTGAAAATGGTCAGGAAAATAAAATAGAAAGTTCAGGATATCCATTGCTCATGAATAGATGACAGCTAGCTAGAGAGATCATAAAGATGAAATAGAAGGGTTCCTGGAATGTCAAATATTCCAGCATAAAAGCAGGGAATGGCCACGGGACTCCTAAGAACATTTCAGTGTTACAGATGGTTTTCATTTTCACATAGAAACAGAAACTATAAAGATATTGTTATTATAATTATCTGTGTTAGATAAATTGATGTTTTTGATGACAGACTTTACAGAATTGAAGAATATTTTCCACCAATAAAAAGAGCTGTGGTCACAATAGTGCAAGAGGTTCTGAGGGTATTTTCCATAATTTCACTATCCTGAAAATAAGGAGAAATCAGCTTCCTTTCTTGAAGCATCCTGGGGGAAAGAACACGAGGGAAGTCAGGACAAAGGAATTAAAAAATAGACAATGTCTAGATGAGCCATCAATATATCAGCAAGATACCTGGACAGAATGATAAACTGGAAGAGAAAAAGTTCACCCATGAGGATAAGAAACTGCAGCCCTAGTGACATAGGCTATTTGGGTGTCAAGTAGACAGATGGTCTTCATGGAGTGTGGTTGCTTGCCTCATTTTTAAACAGCCTTTAGATCATAAGGAATGATAGCTCTCACAACCTAAATGATCTCTGCCAAGCTGAGATCCAACAGAAATGCATGGTGGACGATTGATGGACTCATTTGGAAGAAAAATATTTTGTCTTCATAGAGAGAATGAACTGGCTGAAATTTTAGGGCAATTCCATCCCCTTTATCCCACATGCACAGAATTCATAACAATCCATGCTCATATACTGAATATCTTCCTCAAAAACCTCAGTCGACCTCTGCTATTGTCACTTAGACTATTTTCAGTTTACTTCATCACTAAAAGGCAATATTGTTTAAAATATTAATTTGAGTGATTGGAAGATTTCTTTTAAAAATTTAAAATTAACTTTGAGAATGGTTTCCATGAAAGAGTCAGATTACCTTATGAAATTGTTAAAGTAGAAAACTAAGTGACACATAAAATTGTGAAGCACTATAATTCTCAATATTTTTATGTTAATTAATGGAAAGGTAACACAAGAGTGTCTTGTTAGAAAAACAAACTATTTCAGGATTTAGGTGTTGACAGTGTGGAGTTCAGATCGGGAAGAGGGAGGGGCAGAGGTGCTTTATATGTGTGGTGATGTGGTGTTGACTAGGACATGAGCAGCAGAAAGGCTGCGAACAGCACAGAACCTGGATAAATGGTGAGTTAGAAGTGATGAGTTTTCCTGATGAACCTGATATAGCATACAAGAGAAAAATAGAAGCCAACTCTGCCACCAAGGATTTTGGCTTGAGTAGCTATGAGGTGACACAGTCACTACTCAACAGGGAGACATTTGAAGAAAGGTCAGGTCCTATCAACTTGGAAAAAATCTAACACCTATCCATTCACAATTTTTAAAAACAAAACAAAAAAACCAAAAAACTCTCTCCAGTCTCCAGTTGATGGACATTTTGGTTGTTTCCAAGATTTAGCTATCACAAACTGAGCTGCAATAAACATGGGTGCACATATGTCGCTGTGATATGAATCTTTTATTCTTTTGTATATATACCTAGTAGAGGAATAACAAATGGCACCTTTAGTTGTAGTTTTTTGAGGAATCTCCAAAATGATCTCCACAGAGGTTGTATGAGTCTACACTCCCACCAACAGTGGAGAAGGGTTCCTTCTTCTCTGAAGCCTTGCTAACATTTGTTGCTGGCTAATTCTAAGATAGCAGCCATTCTTTATGGAGTGAGATGAAATCTCAGTGTTGTTTTCATCTGTATCTCTTGAATGACTAGTGATGTTGAACATTTCTTCATATGCTGCTATATATTGTGAAATAGAAAATACTCAAAGCAAAATGAGGTGAAGTGGTAAATAAAGAAGGGAAAATAATGAGATTATAACAAAAAAGAAAGGAAACAAAGCTTATGTATATGGGGGCGGGGTGGTAGGGTTAGTAGGGGTATGGGAAAAAATGAGAATTAGTTGAGTACAATTATCATGTGTATATGTAATGTACCAATAAAGTTTCAATTAAGAAAAAAAACTAAAGAATTTAAGAAGATAGCGTATTGTTCAACTCAATAAAATGTATTTACATCTGACTACATCATACTTACAGATGAAAGAAATATGGAATCAATAAAGAAAAGCTCCTTATAGAGGTTGAAAAATATTCAACAATAAATAATCTGGTACAGTGGGAATGGTAAGTGGATGGGAGGAAGGAAGGATAAATGCAGGAGCAATTACAACTGAGCTGGGGAGATGGTACAAGAGCTGCTAGAGGTTGGGTGAAGATAGAAAGAGGTTGAACCGTACTGGTCATGGAGTAGCCAATGATGAGTACACTGATGCCTAATGGGGAGAAACTCCTTGATTGATTCTATTTCCTCAGTGGATTGAAACAGAGATCACTAGCTGAAAACAATGATGGGGTGGTTTCAGGAAAGAAAGAAAATAATAATCATACAGGAGATTTCAGGAATGATGAGTCCTGAGAAATAAAGTGGGAATATCAGAGGCAGCACCAAAAATCTACTTGAGGTTAGTGATTATCAACTTAAAATAAGGTTGGTCAGCATTCTGCATCTCCTTAATCACTTGCCTTCCACAGTCTGAAATTAAATGCTTGTCATTTCTGACATAGGACATTTTTTTCCAACTGCTACAAAGGAGGAAAAAGTGTCAAGGAACTTGAAATTGTAGAGAATAAAGTCATGCAGCATGGAATCTCAGTTGAATTTGAAGGGAA
>PVIR01024555.1:0-25978 GCA_004026965.1 Petromus typicus | reverse complement strand
AAAAAAAAAAAAACACCCTTGGTTGAGGTGAGGCTTTTCTGGCAGAACTAGAAGGATTCTTTATGAAAATTAAAGGCAAAAAGAATGATATTGATCTTGAACAATGTTAAATTTCCCTTTTCTCCATTTCTGCTCTTTTAAAAGTTCTCTATAAAACCCTGCAAAGCTATTCCAAAAGGACCACTAATATTATTCTCCTTTATAAAAAATTATAAATTCCTACTATTTTGTGACGAACAGGTATAGTTTGTAAGTTAAAATTATTAAAATTGCTTTTGAATAAATTTGGAACATTATATATTTTATATATGTGAATGTACCTATGAATCTTACTTCATTTATTTACTGTTGCTAAAGAATGTAAGTTGAATGTGCCACTATTTTTTTTTTTTTTTTTTTGAGACAGGGTCTCACTTTGTAGTTCAGGCTGGCCCTGAGCTCAGCCTCAAATTCACATCACAGCAATCCTCCTGCCTCTGCCTCCTAAGTGCTGGGATTTACAGGCAGGAGCCACCACGCCTGGCACTGTGGTATGTGGTACTGGTTGCTGCTGGGCGTGAGTCTCCACACCCAGTATTGTATGTGGTGACTGGGGGATCAAACCCGGGTCCTTGTGCTTGGTGAGATAGCACCAGAACCACTGAGCTAAATCCCCGGCCCCCACTATTGTTAATTTGATAAAATCACAACAAATGTAAAGTTTCCTCTCCCATGAAAAGAAGCTCTTTGGCTCTCTCAGGAACTACTGCATCAGATTCTAAAGGGCCAGACTCCTGTTCCTTGCCATTTGCTCACTGCCGTGATATTGGTCGGTGGACCACACCATATTCACCACAGCCAGAATGCTCCTTTAGTCCTCCTGTTTGATATGGGAAAGACAAGGACCATTTCAACACTTCTCAAAGAAGAGTGGGCCCTTCTTCCAAAAGTTAAGGCATTCATAGATCTCTCCTTGATATTGGAACAGAGCTAGCAGCTATATCTACTCACACAGCCTCCTGCTGACCACAGAGAGCAGTGCTTTTTCTTCATCCCACTCTAGGTAGCCCAGCTCTAACTGCTTCTTCTTCATTTCATTAGCACTTCAAATGTTGACAGCCTCAGCACCACATACGATAATATTTGTGTAGATTAGGTTCATGGGCTCCTATATCCACAGGACCCAAGTAGCAGTAGAAGTGGACAAAGTAATATAAGGCAATAAGAGAGAAGGTAGGGAAAGAGGAAATAAAAAGTACTGACCACTTACCAATTCAATTATTTAAATATGGGGGGCCAAAATTGCATATTTTTGTTAATTTTTATAAGATAAAGTAACAGGAAATATAAAACAATAATTTTATCAAGTTTACTCAATACAAGAGTCAACTGGTTGAAATGGTACCTTCCCCAGCAATTCTGGGAAAATCAGAGTATAAATAAACACACTGCCTGCTTGACACTTGGAGAAAACTGTTAGGTGGTCAAGATGTGTCATGTACCTGTACCAACTCTCCATGATGAATGTAACCATTGTGTAATGCAAACATGTGCTAATACAAAATGTAAAATATATAAAGTAACAGGGAGTGGCAGGAAGTCTGACAAACTAGTAATGACTGTTGGTGAACTATATGATACATCTAATTGAGTGAGCAGCAATGTATCTAAATTTATTATCACTAAGCAGAAATTGAGTATTTCTATTGAATTTTCCCTGGGTTTCCAATTTACAAACAAAACATGTTCACAAGCTACCCATTTCCTTGATTTAGATGTGGGCTCAGTGAATCTAATTGCATTTAATACTATAAATGTATGAGAAACAGAAGAGTCTCAAAGTACAATACAGTCCGTGCATCTATCACAGAACTCTACTCAAACTTATAGGTTCCAGAGACTAGAGAGAAAACAAAGTCAGCCTTCTAAGACTATCATCTGTTTAAGTCTGCACCTACTAGAGTACAAGTTCCATGGGGGGAAGACTTTGCTTGTCTGTCCATCCTCTCTTGCACTTAGTACAAACTAAAAAGTATGTGACATTAACACATATTTGTAGCTCTCTCCTCCTACATTCTCTGTCCACATGAGCCTTAATGGATGGTGACAACTTTCGAGATGTTTTCTTTGACTAACTAGAACTCATTCAAAAGTGGAAGAGCCATTAAAGCATATCCAAGGCCGCCATAGACTTTGTGGTTACAATATTCACTTTGCTTCTGGATTTACAGAATGGCTTCAGTGAAACTATCCACTCTCCAAGGAGCTCTCTGAAAACTCTGTTTATAAACCTGAGGAACTTATATACCCAGAGTTCTATGTTTAACTTCTAAGCATAGTATCTGTGCTTTTCGGGTGAAACTGCATGATATTCTTGGCCATTTAATTTTAGTGACATGGTCATACATGACCCAGTTGTCAGCACACACTGGCAAATGTCCACTGTTTTGATTCTACTGTGCTCGGACCTTCACTTTCTTTCTTTCCTTTTTTTTTTTTTTTTTTTTTTTTTTTTTTTTTTTTTTTTTTTTTTTTTTTTTTTTTTTTTTTTTTTTTTTTTGTGGTACCAAGGATCAAACTGGGGCCCTTGTGCTTCGAAGGTAGGTGCGGTACCACTTGAGCCAAATCCCCAGTGGACCTTCATTTTCAAATGCTATTCCACATAGTAAGAAATCCAAACTAATATTTGAGGCCATTCACTAAAATAGCAAGTTAACTAGCTATTATTCCGGATGCCTCCATATACATGTCATAGTGGGAAATCATAGAAACAAAACCTTAATTTGACAAAATAAATTTCATAGTTTCACAGAAGATGAGAGGTGAATGCAACCTTTTGAGCACTAAGTCACATCTTAAAATAGGAAGCTGCATTTTCCTCAGGTCATATTCATAAAGCTGCCCCAAGGCATATACCTTTTCCCTGTGAACATGTTTTCATGATTAGTAAAAATATAGTTAATTTTATTAACCAGCACTAGGTCCCTTTTGGAGGTGATATGATTAAGATATGTATATATTCACAGACTCCTAGGCCTTTGGGGGTAATCTTTAGAAATAAGCTTCCCTGTTCTGTAGAAAAAGAATTATTATAAGGGTGTTAGTTTTGGTTTTTTGGCAGCGCTGAACATTTTACAGGAATGCCATGGTAATTTCAGAATTTTACACACACAGTTGACTAATCTTCACTTATTAATATTATAGTACTTAAAGTACTAAGAAGGATATATTGGTTTCTGCAGAGAACATTGCTGAAAGGTTATTTCATGCCATTGATATTTGAAAAAGGTTCTTTTATGTGCAGAAAGCAGAGATCACTTTTCTCAAGCAGGAACAACCAGGCCAGTATTCTTGACCAAACACCACAGCCCACACCAGTGGCAGCAAATAGCACTCCTGTGTCAGAGGCCTCCAACCGACAGCCAGGGGAACAGGCAAGACTAAATTAATCTTCCAAACTGGATTTCTGAAACCTCTGGAAATCAAAACATTCCAAACCAAAACATTTCATTACTGAGGAGAACTGTCTGCCCAAATGAGTACTTCCACGCCCCGGTAGACAGGCCAGCTGAAATGTTGTTATTTTATGAATGTGCTAAAAGTAGAAGTCTGAACTTATTTCAGTGCCCACGTTAATCAGTTTTTTTTGGTTTTACATGTCTATAAATAATAGCCCATTACTTAACACATCTTCATTCTGAGAGTTTAGCTTTTCTTTGACACAACTGATACGTCTTGTGTAATGTCCAAATGTAACACTTTTGATCGGTCATTATGGGTTAGAAATGTGAAGGAAAATTGCTCAGGTTTGGCCTCAGGTACTTGCGAGAGTCCTGAAGAGTCACCCAAGATACACAGGATCAGTGGTGACAGCTATATGATATTGAGAATATAGTAGCCAGTCAGATGAGACTTTCTCATCAGATCAGAATATTATAAAGATCATTATCATCATCTGTGGTCAGAGCAAATACTAACTTCGGCTCTTGGCCCTTCCATGAATGTGTGTGTCTCTGTGAGTGTAATCATGAACAAATCTCTGTGCCTTGCTACAAATTTTCAAAATTCTGTAGGGATTTTGTAAAGAATCTATGGTGGGGGAAGGTGTGGCAGGGACTTAGCTCAGTGGTTCTGGTGCTTTCCTTGCAAGCACAAGGTTCTGAGTTCAATCCCCAGTACCCCCCCCAAAAAATCTTCATGGATGTAAATTTTTACTTTTAACCCTTGCCTCACCGTATTCATTAGTATAGTCTCCTGCCTTCTAAAAATGTGCATCTATCCATCCTTGCTATTTTACTTATTTATTTACATACTTTTTTCCATCTTTTAAATAGTAGCCACCCTAATAGAATGTGCAATGATATCTAATTAAGGCTGTGATTTGCATTTCCCTAATACAAATAATGTTGAGCATCTTGTAATACGTTTACTGCTATTTATGTATTTTCTTTGAAGAAATATCTATTCAAGTCTTTTACTCTAAGTGATTTGGAGATTTTTTTATTATTGTTGAATTATAGAGATGATTTTTATATTATGGATATTAATCCTCTACCAGATACCTGATTTGCACATATTTTATCCCATTTTGTGAGTTGTATTTTCATTGTCTTGCTAGTGTCTTTTTTCTTTTTGTATTTTTTCTATTCATGTCTTTAACATTTATCTAGTCCAGTTACCTGTTCCTTTACTGTTCATTTGCTGTTCACTTGCTGTTCATGTGCTTTTAGTGTCATTATTATCGCGAAATCACTGTCGGTCCCACGACATCGAGGTTTTCCCCTATGTGTCCATATGAGTCGGGCTTAATGCTCCTACAGTTAGATTTTCACCTCTATGTGTCCTTCCTTCTTTTCAGTCTTCTTTTTACTTGACAACTTTTTGAACTTTATTCATTTATGTATTTCATTATTCTGTTGTTTGAGACAGGGTTTTGCTATAATGTTCAGTCTGGCCTCGAACTCACTATTATAGCCCGCACTGGCCTCAACTTCAGGTGATCCTTCTGCCTCTGCCTCTCTGGTGCCCCACCGCGTGGGGCTTACATTATTGATCCAGACTGAGGTTTACCATGCACCGTACATCTCTTCCCTCCCTCTTGGTGCTTTTTTTCTAATGAGGGGAGGCAAGCAATAAACATCTTTAAAAAAAAAAAGGATAAATAAAATAGTTTCAGAGAGTGATTAATGAAGTAGAGAAAAATCTGGGAAATGAGACAGAGAATATTCTTGGGACAACCGTGAAAAGAGCTTAGCTCAGAGGTCCTCTGCCTCCACATGGTAACTGTGCAAAGACTGGGCGAAGCTTTCCAGGGTACACAGAGGAGAAAGGCATAAAATTTAAAAGAGATGGTAAGATGAAGTGAAATGAACCAGCGGGAGAGAAGAGAGGTGAGCACAAAGCAGGGCAGCGGCAGGGCTGGGAATTTAGCTCAGTGGTTCCGGTGCCTGGTTTGGAAGCACAAGGGCTCAGGTTCGATCCTCGGTAACCACATACCATACTGGGTGTGGAGACTCACGCCTAACAGCGATCAGTACCACATACCACAGTGCCGGGCGTGGTGGCTCACGCCTGTCATCCCAGCACTCGGGAGGCAGAGGCAGGAGGATTGCTGTGATGTGAGTTGGAGGCTGAGCTCAGGGCCAGCCTGAACTACAAAGCAAGACCCTATCTCAAAAAACATTTAAAAAAAAAAATCAGGGCAGCGACAGAGATCTCACTTCTGTTCTAATTGTAGCAAGGAAGTCGTACAAAATCATTAAGCACAGGCCTAGGCTGAGCAGATTTAGGAGGGACAATGCGGGCTACTGCCGCCGCTTTGGAGAGAACGGCCTCTAGAGGGCGATAGCGGAGCAAAAGTGGTGGGTGGTGAACAGCCAGAGCAGATAGGAGGTCGGCCTAGGGATTCATCTCCGAGGCGTATCTGGCAAACTTGCTGATGGGCTGGACCTACAGAATAGGGGAAAGGGACGTAAGAACGGCTCCTAGACCTTTGAGCTACTAGGTGCCATCTCTGACGTGAATAGGAGAGGAGCGGCCAGACTCCCATTTGTACACGTGACCTTGAGATGCCAGTATGTCCATGCCCAGCCTCTTCACTAAGTTAGCAACAAAGTGTAAAGCACATTTTTACGACATATCTGCCTCAAAAGAAAAGAGAACCATAGGCAGGGCAGACTGTCTTCACTGATGACTCACAATAATTGTTGAAGAAATTAAGCCATCACTGAACTAGGTTAGTTTCTACTAAATAAGTGGAAATAAAGCCCTAATTAGTGGGAATTAGGTAGCATAAAGCGTACAAAAAGTGTGATTTTTAAAGCCATGACCATTATCAATTATTGTTTCTTTGACCAAGCTAATTTGCATAATCCACTACTTTTCATGAACAGTTTTTTGCAAATCCTGGGTAACTATAGTTATTTACTGTTTTAGGAGCGGGTCACCAAGCTGGCACCCCGCCCCCAGTCAGAAGAGGATTTGTCTGCACTGTTTGAAGCTTCGATGAAACTGTATTAATTGCCATTTTAACTGAAGTAATTCATGGGCATTGTAATTCTGAGAAAATAAGTTGATCTGGCTAGAACTTCGTCTTTTCAAACCTCTACACACAACTTTCCTGTTACCAATTTGAATGACATATAAATTTATCCTGTAGGAGTTTCCCTGGTGTTTTAGGTCAAACTGTTTCCTTAAAACAGGCTAGACGAACGCCCACTATGCCAGATCTGTGGGCCAGATGTCAGGAGTCAATGAGCCTCCACCAAAGCCCACAGAAGGCTCTGCCTCCGCTCCAGTTCTATCAGATGGATGGGCGGAGTCCTAGTGTCCATCAAACATGTAAATACTCATATTCTGTTCCCACTTCCTGCATGTCTAGAAATTTTCTTAGCATAAGTATGTAAGGAACCATGACGATAAGTTTCTGGCAGTACTTTTTCAAATAATAAAAAATGAAATAACCCTAATATTCAGTAGTAGTATTTGAATAAATAAATCAACATATTAAGCAGTGGTCACTATGGTGTTATTAATAAAGATGAAATAACCCTGTTGGATATATGTCAATTATATAATGGATGTTGGCCAAAAAACTTGCAGAAAAATTTTATGGTAATATGCTCTACTTTATATGTCATCTACTTCTATGTGTTTACATATAAAAAAGAAAGATATCTATCAAAATATTAAAAGTTATCACTGGAGAATTATAATTTTGTGTTTCAATAATTAAGAGAAAATGTTCACTTTGTATTTTTTATTTTCACCTTATTTTTTAAACTTTAACTTTATATTCTGTAGGTATCTATAACATTTGGATTGGATAAAACAAGCTAACCGCTAATTTTTAAAAAGGAGAAGGATTGGGGGTATAGCATGATAGACTCATCAGCTTAGGATACACAAGGCCCTCACTTCAATCTCAGCACCACAAGAAGTAAAATAATACATGGAAAAAAAAGATCATTTTCATGTTTCATGTCAGATTAGTCTAATTTTACATGAGTTCTAGCAACTAATATTCAGAAGGCCAAATCAAATACTAAGGGGTAAAATATTGAAGACCACTCCCATAGTAATAAATTGTTCTTTTAAGAAAATCATCCTACGTGATAAATCTCCTTTTGGGAAAATGTATCTAGTGCTCAGAGTACACTGATCCAGAACTCTGTAGTTTACAGTGTTCAGCCTTGCAGGTGGGATCCAAGTGTCACGATAATCTCCCTTCCTGATATTCCCAGAGTACAGAATCTCATGGCTCATTTTTTTTCTCAGAAAGACCACCACACCGAAGTTTGCCTGCTTAATCTTTGGCAGTGTAGAGTTCAACGTTCCTACATAGTTTCTTATGCATTAATTTAATTGAAATTTTAATGTTATATATGAGTAATGTACATAAGACATCAGGACTTTTTTTTTTTAAGATAAGGCAAGTGATACTGTACCATTTGACTTGCCCAGACCCTCTCTGTTTTTTGTTGTTGTTGTTGAGATTTCTTTGGAGGTCTTCTCAAATTACAAATGTGAAATGTGATCCAAATCAAAAGCTGATAGGGCTGGGGATTTAGCTCTGTGGGTCCAGGTGTCTGCCTTACAAGCACAAGGTCCTGAGTTAGATCCCGGGTAACCACAAACCAGAAGGCCGGGCGTGGAGACTCACGCCCATCTGCAATTTGTACTACACAGCTGGGCGTGGAGGCTCAGGCCTGTAATCCCAGCACTCGGGAGGCAGAGGCAGGAGGATTGCTGTGAGTGAGTTCAAGGCTCGCCTGGGCTACATAGTGAGCTCAGGGCCAGCCTGAACTACACGCAAGACACTGTCTCAAAAAAAAAAAAAGAAAAAAAGAAAGAAAAGAAAAGAAAAGAAAAAATCAAAAGTTGATATTTGTACAATGATAAAGTCAAGTAACTGTTTTATACCATATGAAAGATAACTACAGTGAAATATTTAGTTTATGTTCTTTCAATATTTCTGTATACATAAGTATAAGTTATATAGATAGCTACATATAGATACATTTTTCTTAGGAGTGGCATTGTTAAGGTAAATACCTACAGGAAAAAATAAAGCAGAAAAACTTGGGTAAGAATGTAATTCAGACAATGTGCTTCTGGAGGTCCTGGTTTGAATTCTCAGTACCACAAAACATAATAATAATTCCTACAAAGCATCGAAACTGTTTGTACCAACTGCCCAAAAGGCAAGCCTAAGGCCATACGAACAGAATTTCAGCTACACCTTACAGCCTATATCCAGCTACCATTCCTTCCAGCTTTTCAGGAGAATTATGGAATGTGAAAGCAGAAGCCGAGTGCAAACAAGGAAGAAAAATAAACGCTGTACCAATCTAAAATCTTGGAAAGGTCAGCAAAAGTTTTTAATGAATACCTCAAAAGATATGCTCGAGTCTCTTATGTAGTCTATAGACATCCTCCCACCCTCCATATAAATTAAATCATTTATAGAATTCATATAGTACCTAACACAATGTGAATGCTGTGTAAGTATTTGTCATGCTGTATTTTTCTGGGGTAATGACAAAAAGATTCTGCACGTGTTTAGTACAGACGTAATCACTGGAGGCCTAAATACTGTTATCAAGCAAGAAGTGCTCAAACAGCTCATGCTGGAGAGGAAGGAGGACCTAAAATACAGCGGGAGGCTACAGCGCCGCACCATCATGCACCGCTTCAGTCACGTGACCCGGTATACTACACCGCGCGCTGCAGATTCCACTGTTACTGTTTTGGACTTTGTAAAAATCTTCAATATTTTCAGTCTGTAGTTGGTTGAATCACAGATGTGGAACTCATCAATACAGACAGCCAGCTCCATACTCTGCAATATAATGTGACATCTTAGGAGCACTTTAAATGAGGGACCGAGGGCCCCGGGATTCGCTGCAGTCTTACTTATGCACTGACGTTTCCAACTTGAAAATGTCATGAGAAATATGACATATTATTCACCCATTAATGTGAGATTTTGAATCACAAGAAATTAATATAAAATAATTTGAGAGATAAAAATGAAATCTCTGTCTCTCTGATGCCTCGCTGAACAAGTAGTCAGATGTCTAAATGTGACTCACCAGAAGTGTTTGATGTTCCTATTGATGATGACTCTGTAGAGGAAGAATTTAAAGGTCGAGCAAGAAGAAACAGATTTCGGAAGCCATAATGTTTTTTATTTTGGTATCGTCATTTTGATCCTTACAAGTTGAAAAATATGGTAAAGATGCATTTTGTGACTTACCAGCTATTTTTAAAGTGAGAGATAGGAGATTAGACCCATTTCTACTAATTAAATACTTTTGTGTTACAGAGATGATAATTAAATACATTTTTCTAATTTCAAATCCTAGTTCTCTGTTGATTTCTGTTTTAAAAAATGTAAGAGTCACAGCATGACTCACATGGAATCAAAGAAAATTAAAGATATTTAAAAATCTGTATATGACCACTTTCATAAAACTATAATATATAGCAGCATTTTCACTTAAATTACATAGACATCCATGATCTACTTTGTGATCTAAAACACTAATTTTTCCAAGTAGGCCGTGTCTTTCTGATTTATTGTCAAGCACCACGCTCAATAACTGACTTGTTTTTGTGCTCCTGCCCCTTCTCTGCGTGCACGAAGGGCTGTGTCTGAGCTGGGCACAGTTTGTACGGCTGTGCACACAGCTGGGGGATGTTTCCAAGCGGTTCAGGGAAGTAAGTCTGCTCTTATAAAATACAGACAGGTACAGTAGCAAAACAGAGAGGGAGCAAACACAAAAATTGTTTTTCTGACCTTTTAACCCTGAGAAAGATTAATGGTTGTTTGGATTAGAAACTGTACCCTAATGAGGCTTTGTTGCATCTGGGGAATAGGTAAGAGAAAAGACTAGTCACCTCTGGGTCAACATTTCACAGGCTTCAAGTCTGATGACCAGCAACCCCGAGCCAGACAGCTGCCAGCGTTCTGCCATTAAGTGCCCAGCCCTCTGGGAGCTGTTAGGGGACCAGCCGTCTCCATCACAATAGCCTGGGGGAGGCGTCTCCACCGCGTGGACAGAAATTGTTTCTTGAAGCCCGACGTGAGTTAGTGGCAGCTGGGGATGGGAGGGTCTGGTTTCCACTGGTTTTTCAACCATTCCAATCACTCTGAGAATAAACACATTCTCCCTCCAAACTGCAGTGATTGAGGTTTTTGTCCCGTGTAAAATCCCTCACGAAGCGATGTGCCTGCTGGGCAGCTAACTTCAAAGTGCCCCATTTTAGTCTTGTCTTTAAATATTGACTTTTTAATTTGGGTGCTTTTAATTTGTTTTTGGAAACTGAATTAAAAATCAAGAGGAAAAAACTACTAATCATCCTCTTACCCAAACACAGCTGTTAAGAGTTGATATGTATTTCCTCTTCATTTTTTTCTATCTGGATGACGTGTTATCTTCAGTTCTTTTCTTTCTTTCTTTCTTTTTCCTTTTTTTTTTTTTTTTTTTTTTTTTTTTTTTTTTTTTTTTTTTTTTTTTTTTTTTTTTTTTTTTTTTTTTTTTTTTTTTTTTTTTTTTTTTTTTTTTTTTTTTTTTTTTTTTGGCTTTTGATATAGGCTTGTTCTCTAGTTTATTTTTTATTTATTTAGTTTTTTAAATTGCATAACATTTATTAATTCACCTCTTCTTGTAAGGCATGACATCTTAAGCATTTTTCATGTTGCTAAATAATCTTTATAATCATTATTTTTAAGTACACAATAATTTATAGAAGTGTTTTAATAATTTATCTTACTATGATTATTATATTTTAAGTATACAGTAATTTATAGATATGTTTTAATAATTTATCTTATGTATAGACAATTGATTACCTCCAAATTTTTACTCCAAACAGTAAGGTAACAATAAATAATGAACAATACATTTGTAACTTTTCCCTATTCTAATTTCTTTAGCTCTTGATTCGCATTTTCAAATTACATGCAGTATTTCCCCATTGTTTTGAGTGTTGCTCCCCCCTCCTTCAATCTTATTTCTCTCCAAAATAAATACCAGTACAAAGTACAAGAAATAAAATAAAGTTCCTCTACGTGATGACCAGGCTAGTGTAGGTGTCTAAGTGCAAACCACAAAGGCAGCTGTGAGGTTTCTTCTAGTTAGCCCAGTCAGGCATCAGTATCTGCGAGGCATCGGTTCTAGGACACTCCTTGGAAACCAAAATCTGAAGACACTCAACTCTTTTGTTTTTTTTTGTTTTTTGTTTTTTGTTTTTTTTTTTTGAGATAGGATCTCTCTTTGTAGTTCAGGCTGGCCCTGAGCTCAGCCTCAAACTCACATCACAGCAATTCTCCTGCCTCTGCCTCCTGAGTGCTGGGATTACAGGTGTGAGCCACCACACCCAGCACTTTTTTTGGTTTCCTTGATTTATACCTCAGCCCTTTTTATTTTATTTTATTTATTTTTTTTTTTTTAGGTTTTTTGAGACAGGCTCACACTTTGTAGTTCAGGCTGACCCAGAGCTCAGCCTTAAACTCACATCACAGCAATCCTCCTGCCTCTGCCTCCCAAGTGCTGGGATAACAGGCGTGAGCCACCACGCCCGGCACTGTGATATGTGGTACTGGTTGCTGCTGGGCATGAGTCTCCACACCCAGTATTGTTATGTGGTTACTGGGGAATAGAACCTGGGCCCTTGTGCTCCCAAGACAGGTGCCAGAACCACTGAGCTAACTCCCCAGCCCTTTATTTTTTATTTTGAGGCAGCCCTCACAAACTTGCCGAACTGTCCAAGTTGGATTTAACTTTCTGGTCTTCCTGCCTCAGCATCCCAGAGTGTCAGGATTATGTGTGCCATCATGCCCAGCCTTCCATTTCTTGCTTGCTTGCTTGCTTGCTTTCCTTCTTTCTTTTTTTTGAAACAGGATCTCACTTTATAGTTCAAGCAAGCCTTGAGCTTAGTGTGTAGCCCAGGCAAGTCTCGAACTTACAGCAATCCTCCTGCCTCTGCCTCCTGAGTGCTGAAATTACAGGTGTGAGCCACCACACCCAGCATTGTGGTATGTGATACTGATTGCTGGTGGGCATGAGTCTCCTTGCCCAGCATTGTTGTCTGTGGTTACTTAGGGATCAAACCAAGGCCCTTGCACTTGCAAGGCACACACAGGAACCACCAAGTTAAATCCCCAGCCCCAGCTTTCCATTTCTTTTAATACCTTGCATCTACAATGACTTTGATAAAATACAAATTGCTGGCCAAAGATTTCCTTTACTTAAAATCTCTCAATAGTTTCTCATAGCCTTCAAGAGAAGTCACACACCTCATAGTACACAGGCAGGGGCATAATACATAACCTTGTCCTTGCCTCCCTGTCTATCCTCCTGTCTACTTCAAGGACTTCACCACAGTCACTTTGACTTCCCCAAGTTCTCACACACTCAGGAACTGTCTCAGTTCTCCATAGCTTTGGTCAGGCTATTCCCTGTCTCTGAAATATCCTTCTAAGCCACATTGCAAACTATTTTCCAGTCTTCGCTCAGCCCTAGCATAATCCCACCATCCTTCCCCACAGGGAAATCAAAGAACCATAATTTAGAGTCTCTTCTGAACTCACATAACATCTTCCATGTGCCTCTAGTTACACTGTATGGTCATTTATTTTCTTTTGTACAACCCTCTCTGGCTTGTCAAAAAAGGATAAAAATATTCCTGATCACAGATCCTTATCATCTCACATAATACCTGACATATACAGAAGTAGCCATCAATAGATATTTGAGGAATAGAATGGAAAAGAGAGAATTAACCAATCCATCTCATTTTTCTCACTCAGATAATTTTTCATTGATCAAACCCAAAAACGAATACTTTGTGTTCCAGATCTCAACTATAATGAATGAAAATAACCTGGAAAAAAAATCAGGAAATGTTCTAGAATTCACTATTTGCACTTTGGCCTGTGGTCCATTGGAAATACAAGGGTAATCTGGGGATCTATTAATTTACAAGTTTCCTTTTTAGATCATTGTAGTGAACCCAAGAGCTGAGCCAGTTAGGAACAACTTTATAAAGAACAGATAACTACTTATCTACACAAAAGAAAGTCTTTCTACCAGTAGTAACACCATTAACATCTTAGCAGCTTTTCCATTATGAATCTGACATTTCTTTCTTCTTCAAAGCCCAATTTGAGTGCTTGTGACTTTTTTGAAATGAAATAATAAAGCCATCAGTATAAAATACAAGCTGGAAATATTTATAACCATAAGTATCTAGAGTATATTTTATGTTAAAGAAAATATTGAGTTACTAGGCCTTCCTTTTTAAATGTCAAGCTTTTCAGCTTGAGAACAAGAGATTCAAACTCTGTGATCTAACTTTTTTATGTGGCTTCTTATTACTTCTTTATCCCTTCTAAAACTCTAAATCCCTTCAACATAGCTTCTGCTCCTTCGGTAGCTGAACTGGCAGGAGGCTGATCTTTTTATTAGGAGGCAATGGATTTAGTTTGATTGCTGACACAGGAACAATGAGAGGATAAACAATTCCATTTGTGGCCACGAAGTTCCCCATCTGTTGGGTGCATTCATGACTGAAGAGCGCTGGGTGCAGACAGACGAATGAGCCTGCCATGCATGATGTTAATGGCATCCATCATACAAGCTGAACATGTGGTTTCATAAATCAAGAGCTAATACCAACTCTGGTTGCTCATGTCATTAACAAGCCATCCGTTTAAATACCCAAGAATTTACCACAACATTCAGCATAAAGACCTGACTTGCAATTCTGATCTGGCCAAAACATCACACATAGTAAAGGGAGCCTCAAATGATTCTAAGTTCTAAAGAGTCTAAAAAAACTCTTTTGGATGGGATGCACACTCCAATATTTTCAGATGAAACCATATGATTTCTGAAATTGGTTTCAAATTAAAATGAGACAGGAGTAAGTAGGCAAAGGGATAAATGAAAAAAGATTGGTCATGAATTGATTATTCTTAAAGCTAAATGGCGTATACCATATTCTCTACTTTTACATATATTTACAGTTCTTCATTAGCAAAAGTAGAAAGTAAAAATATTTGAAACTAAAAAATGGGAGCTTCTGTTATTTAGCATAAAAATTTTTGTCCAATGTTGTCTTTTATCAAAAAAGAAAGAAAGAAAAGAAAAATATGTTTGTATATAACAGTTTAAACATCTAACAAGGCAAAGAAATCAACAAACAAGGGTGCTTCTCACAGGAAGATGCTCAGGTGACACCTGTTACAGTTTGGGGGGGAACCCAGTTAGCGGCCCCAGCCTTAAGGCCAGATTAGTTGCTCAAAAAGCCTAAATTCAGCCTTTTGATGTTCTATTCCTTTTTTACTTTCCACTGGGATGAGTTATCCTGTCATCACTTCTGTAGTTTGTGCCATATTTTCAAAGGTGCTCCTCTTAGGTGTTTTAATTATGGTTTGTAAAAAAAAAAAAAAATGGGAAATGAAACAGCAAGGGAAAGGGAAAACACAAAAAGGAAGTAGCTGTTTCTTGTGCGTTCAGCTTTCTTTTGCTAAGTTACTCCCCTGAATCCCACCAGGTGACTTTGTTTTGGGTTCAGCTGATTTCCCCAGAGGAAGTTCTGGGTATATCTTTCATTAATACTAATACTGTTTGAAAACCTGAAAAGAAGAAGAAAGAGAATTATATCTGCCCCTACAAGACCAATTTTCACCACCCACCAAAATTATATAAACATAAAGTCAATACTATAATTTATTTAAGGTAAAAGCACCAAATACCTTCTCTGCCAACTCTCTGCGGGGCTACAGGGTCCCTCACTGAACAGAGCACATAGCATTTTGCCACGCACATGGCAAATTGTTAAGCAGTCACTATTCAGTGTGAGGTTTACAATGAGGTCCAGCCCCTTAACTTGTTTTAAGAAGTGATGTTACCATCGAAAATATCAAATGCAAAGTTCAGGTGCTGATGGAAAGACTGGGCCAGCTCAAGAATCTCTAGAACTCCACTCATACAGCAGCAACAAGCCAGCACAACTCTTGAGTTATTGAAATGTGACTAGTCCAGACTGAAACATACTGTCAGCAAAAACTGCATACCACATCTCCTAGACCTGGCATGAAAAAGGAAAATTCCATGAGCCAAAATAAACTTTTCATTAAAACTAAAAATTCAACTCACTCACTGATTATTTTTCATACAGATTGTATTTTAAAATGATACTATTTGGTTATATTTGATCAAATAAAATACATGTAATCTTTCACAAGAACTTCTAGCTTTTTTTGCAGAGCTGGAGAGTCAGCCCAGGGCCATGCATGTTAGCCAAGTGCTCTACTGCTGAGCTACATCCCAGCCTTGGACGGCCAGCCTTTTAATTTATACTTGGCTATATCTATCTTGCTACTGAGCCCACCTATTATGTACTACACATAAATTTTAAATTTTTCAGTGCTGGAAATAAAACCCAGTGCCTCTAGCATGCTAGACAAGTATTCTACCACTAGGCTCTACCTCCCCACCCACTTTATATAATTTTAGAAAACAAACTTCAGATTTAATATATGGAGTTTTGAATTTTATATACTGTATATATTTCTACTGTCATCTTTCTCTTTGAAAAAATTTATGCACTTTTTTAAAAAAAGAATGTACAGAGAGTATCAAACACCAAATTTCCTGCTCTGGAGGAAATTCAAACTCTTTGTATTTCCAAATATATCCTATCAAATTAAAAATAAAAGCATCTCTAGATTTTATTCCCAGATCTCCAGTTTGACTTCTAAGAATTTATCTTACTGAGGATACCTATTATGGGTTTTTACTGTAGTCCTAGAAATGACTGTAGTAATCTTAACCACCAGGTATTACTGTGATGTGTTCATTCAGAGCCCTTTGAAGCAAGGGGGAGAGAAGCCAGGTGTGGGGATATGTACTATATCTGGGCTACTCGGGAGGCTGCGGTGAGAGGGCCACTTGCACTGCCAAGCTTGAGACCAGCCAGAATAACATCATGAGGCCCCATCCTGAAAGAGAAAGAAAGAAAGAAAGAAAGAAAGAAAGAAAGAAAGAAAGAAAGAAAGAAAGAAAGAAAGAAAGAAAGAAGAGAGAAAGAGAGAAAGAAAGAAGAAAGGGAGAAAAAGAAAAAGACTACTTCTTCAAATAACAGACTTCTAATAACTCACTCATAATAATGAAGTCGATTTATTAGATCACATAAAGTATTATTAAAATTAATTTTACCTATGTTTTTGAACTTTTGTGGACAGATACTGGAGCCTGAAACCAGGGCCTTTAAAATGAACTATGTCCCCAGCTTTTCCTTATTTTTTGAGCCAGGGTCTTGCTTAGTTGCCCAGAATAGCCTTGAACTTGCAATCCTCCTACCTCCATCTTCCAGAGTCTTTGGACTTTTTATGCACGACTATTACATATTTTAAGTTAGGTTTGTGTCTAGTGTTGTAGTTCTATGGAACATACTGCTGTAGTGGTCCCAAATGAGCTATAAAACAGTGTAAGTAGAAAACTACTTTGATAGAACTCAGAGGTTGTGCTGGCCCCAGAGTGAGGAGGAAAGACACAGGGTCACTTAAGACCTCCCTCTGAATACTTAGGAGCCTCTCAAACTTCACAGGTCTAAACTGAGCTGCTGCTCTCTCGTGGATGCCACAGTCAGCATCCAGGGGCTCCAGGACCACGGACCTCCTTCCCAAGCTCCTGAGAGTGCTGGTGACAAGCCCACCCACTGGGAAAAACCACCTTGTTGTTTAGTCCCTCCCAACAGAGCAATTAGAATAAACGTCTCAAGTTAGGTCATACAGCAGCTCTGCTCAGTGCCATTACCAGTGACTTCCTATGTCATTCAGAATAAAAGCTAAATCCTTGCTAACACCTAGCATAGGTGGTAGGTTTCTGCTGGGGTGACAAATGTTTTAGAACTAGATACTGATGACTGTAGTGCAATAATGTCAGTGTACTAAATGCCACTAAAATATACACTTTAAAGCAATTAATTTCGTGCTTTGTGAATTTTATCACAATACACAGCAAAAAAACCCAAAAATGAGTGTATGTTCAGTTATAGAAAGATGAGATCAGCTGTGCCAGGACTTTGCAATTATGGGTTTCTAACCTATGCCACAGCATGACAGCCTGAGATCTGTATTAAAATCTAATCTCTTCAGCCAGACACAATTGTGTGCCTCGTAGTCAGTTGGGGGCAATGAGGAGGCTGAGACAGGAGGATCCCTAGAGCCCAGGGGTTTCAGACAAGCTTGGGCACATAGATTTCATTTCAATGAAGAAAAAAAAAACTATCTATAAAGACTGAGGTAATCAAATCCTTTAGCAAGCCTGGTGTTCTTTTCATTTATGCTGTAACTCATCAATCATATTAAATGCCTACAACACCCCAGACATGGCCACCATTCACCCTGAAAGCTCTGCCAACATCCTACAGTGCCAGCCAGACTGCAAGTCAAAGACCGCAAGAATCAGTCACGCAAAAGCTCTGCAGGTCATTTGCAGAAGACCTTCCAAACAAATGTCATATGACACATCCTCTGAATTTTTTCTTCCAATGAAATTGTTGCATTGTTTAAGAGCACCGGTTTTGGTTCAAGCTGCATAGATTTCCATCCTGGCTCAGTATCTTCATTAATTTTATAATCCTAAATGAATTGTTCTCTACCAGGGGCAACTTTGCCCCCAAGGGATGGTTGGTAAGATCTGGTGCCAACTCTGCTTGTTACAATTGATGGAATCTTCCTAGCAACTAATGGGTAAAAGCCAAGGAGGCTGCTGAACATCCTGCAGTGCTCAGGACAGCCTGAACAGACTGTTAGGCCCAATGTTGACGGTGCTGCTGTTCAGAAGCTGTGCCTTAGACTCATCTTGAAACTGTTCCAGGCCTCAGTTTTCCCACCTGCAAAACAGAGAGACTATTACTGGGCCCACTCGTAGAGCTATGAAAATGAGGTAGAAAAAGACTCATAATAGAGTGCTTATTTTTAAAAATATGATTAAGTCTTTATATTATCTCAATTGTTAAGATCCTAATTAGTGAGTCTTCTGTCCCCAGTCAAGCCCTGTCTACCTTCTAACCCATGAGCCTCACCTGCCCCCAGGAGAGTTGGGCATGTTCATGCCCAGGGTCAGAGTAGCCATTCTAATCAGCTTACCTGAGTAAGCAAATAACAATTCAGGACGCCCATTTGGACTTAAATTTCAGTAACAACAATGTTTAGCATAAGTGTGACCCATGAAATATTTGGGACATACTTATAATATTTAAAGATGTATATGTTATCTTTCATATATTTTACTGGGTATTCTATATTTTATATTTTATCTAAGCACCTAACCTCTAAGCAAAAATGGCCTCACACCCAGAAAACAGTACTTTGCATAAGTTAAAGATCAAAACCATCTCTTTTTCTCTGAGAGGAACTGAAAGGAAAATGTCAAACCTGTTAAAATTACAAAAATATGTCCACTTTCACCAAACAAACTTAGCAGAAGCCCATAGCCTGGTGTCCCATGTGCAAAGACTGGTGTCTGGGGTGTTCAGAAGTCTAGAATTAGGAAGTCATGACTGACCCTGGTTACAGAATTTTGGTGAAAAACTATAGTACACCATGTTGCAGGATTATAGACCTCGTGTCTAAAATGTTACAAGTACATTGCAGGTGTTCACCAGTGACATCATTGTGATGGTGTCTAGCACCTGATGGGGTCTGACACAGGCAAGGAGAATGGATGGATTCTGTCCAGCACAAGCCAGAAGGTGACAGAGGCATCCATTCTACCTGAGAACTTCCCAGCGGGAGAGCAACAGAATCACCACCCTCAGGGTGCTTTTAAAGCCACACAATTGTGGAAATAATCCCAGAATTTTATAATCAGAAAGAACATTTGATGATGTGGATGTTTTACCAAGATGCTGAGTGGATCCATTGTGCTACCAAGAACAGGTGAACCACAGATTCTAATCTGGGAACAGAGATCCATTACGAAGTCTCTTCTTTCCACCATTCATTGGAGGTCCTCAGACTTCAGCGGGGACAAAGTCCCCAGGAAAACTCATTCAAATGTATTGCAGGGCTCCACCCATAGTTTCTCACTTGGCAGCAGGATGTGGCCTGAGGATTTGCATGTCTTACAGTTCCCCAGAGAGGCTGCCGCTACTGTCTGGGGACAATTTGAGGACCTCAATGCTACATCATGGCCTCCAAACCCTAGCAATTTTTTTTTTTTTTTTTTTTTTTGAGACAAGGGCTCACTTTGCAGTTCAGGCTGACCCTGAGCTTAGCCTCAAATCCACATCACAGCAATCCTCCTGCCTCTGCCTCCCAAGTGCTGGGATTACAGGCATGAGCCACCACACGTGTGCTCGGCACTGTGGTATGTGGTATGTGGTATGAGCCAAGTGACAAGGTCTCACTTTGCAGTTCAGGCTGGCCCGAGCTCAGCCTCAAACTCACATCACAGCAATTCTCCTGCCTCTGCCTCCCAAATGCTGGGATTACAGGCGTGAGCTACCACGCCTGGCACTGTGGTATTTGGTACTGGTTGCTGCTGGGTGAGTCTCCACGCCCAGTATTGTATGTGGTTACTGGGAAATTGAACCCGGGCCCTTGCGCTTGCAAGACAGGCGCCAGAACCACTGAGCTAACTCCCTGGCCCCAACCAGAGTGTTTTTAAATATTTATGCCTGGACCCTAGACACTGATTGATTGATTTTTATAATTGGGTATGAACAGTCTTAAGGAAAGACCTGAGCTCCTCATAATTATAGTTCATTCTCATCAAGAGCTACTTTCTTCAAATGAACTCTGCTCTAACTCCCAAGTATGTTCTGGTATCTGCAACACCTCAGCTGAGACTATTGGACCCAGAATTTGCATTGTGCAAGCTTCTCACAAACCAGAGATCAGCCTAGATCTTAGCTGAAAGCCATTTCCTCAGAGAAGGGTTTTTCTAGCATCTTTTGTGAGCTAGATCTCTGTTTGGAGAGAGAAACACAGAATGTACCACTCACTGCTTCTCATTTGCCAAACAGATACCAAGATTTTGCAGATTTTGCATAATCTGCAGGAAAAAAAAATTTCCACTAACATCAATCATTGCCTTGAAATATAGAATCCAAATGTAAAAACTTAACAATAAAGGGGCACCCAGGTACAAACAGTGTGGAACCCTTAGCAGTGAATTTCTAGGCCTTAGCAGAAGAGGATCTCGGACCTGAACAGACTTGACCTTATGTTCAGCCTCATCATAGAACAAGGCTGCCACTAGTTCTCACAGGTGTGGTTATACTTACTATCAAATATGGATTATACAGTTTATATTTCAAAATGAAGACTCAGCCATTCACCTCCTCCAGGGTTTGTGGAGTACCAGGGTCAGGAGGACCCAAACTATCTAACATAATCAACATTCCAGACTCTGAGCACAAAAGCCAAGCAGTAACATTTTAGCCAAAAGAAAACAAAAAAAAAAGATGGATTAATATCAAAGTATTACCAAGGCCGTGAGGAATAAGCCTCTTGTATTCTGTTGGTGAAGAGTTAACTCTCTTAGAACTTCTGGGAAGTGATTTGGAAAAATCCCTTAGGATTTTTAACATGTAGACACTATGACCCACAGTCCAACAGCTAGTACCAGAGCCTTCAGAAATATTAGGAGGCATGTATAAACACACATTCAAGAAGGTGCTTTGCAGCATTGTTTCTAACTTTTAAAAATGGAAGTAAGCTACACACATATCAAAAAGGAGTGCATTGCTTTCTATAATTTAGAAGTCTTAAAGAATGAGAACTATATACATTGTACACAGATGTATATGTAGTAAAAACACATTTCTATTTTTTAAAAAATCCATATGCATATATGTAAATATATTTATGAATAAGCATAAAAATCAGCAAATATACCTGCCAATTTTCACTTTTAGGAAGTGAGACTGTATTGGGGAAGTTCAGTTTCATTTTTTTCTACACATCTTTCTATAACTTTTAAAATTTATTTTAACAATCACAAATTACTTTTATTGTTTCAGAAATATATCAAAAATTACTTCTTAAGAATTTTTCTGAGCTGGGGATGTAGTTCAGTGGTTCTGGTGGCTACCTCACAAGAGCAAGGTCACAAGTTCAATCCCTGGTATTAAAAAAAAAAAAAAACTTTTTCTCTGACTATTTCCTGCATCAGCCCATTTAGCTATGTATTTCAGATTTATTAATATAATTATAACTGGGCTGGAGATGTAGCTCAGTGGCACCATGCCTCCCTGACAAACACAAGGTCCTCAGTTCAATGCCCAGTACTAGAAAAATAAATAGATAGATAAATAGATAAATAAATAATACAATGCAGTGTAACTGCCTAGTTTTGGATTTTCTTAGATAGAACCTCATCAATATGGAAATTAAATCCAGATAATTCTGATTGGCTTTGGAGATTTCCAAAGAGTTCTTCATTTCAATTTAGTAGCAAATCCTGGAAACTTCATTTAAGTCTTTTAGCATCTGTTCTTTAATAGTCTCTTTCTCTCTCTCTCTCTCTCTCTTTCTCTCTCTCTGCTTTATTTGTTGTTTGTTTGTTTGTTTGTTTGTTTATAGTGGCAGTGAGGTTTGAATTCAGGGTCTTCTCACTGAGCTACATTCCCAGACCTTTCCTTATTTTTTATTTTGAGACAGAATTTCCCTAATTTACCCAGATGAGGTTCAAACTTGTGATCTTTCTGCCTCAGCCACCCAGAGTTCTGGAATTACAAGTATTCACCACAATTCCTGGCTAATATTAACTGTAACACCACAGATTTCTTTTTATTTTTTCTTTTTGAGATGGGATGCCCAGACTAGCCTCAAATTCATGATATTTTTGCCTCAAAATCCAGAGAGGCTAGGGTTACAAGCGCGGGCCACTACTCCCAGCTTCAGGATTTCTTTTCTTTGGTTTTCTGAGACAGGGTCTCACTTTATAGTTCAGGCTGGTCATGAACTCAGCCTCAAAGTCAGCAATCCTCCTGCCTCTGCCTCCCGAATGCTGGGATTACAGGTGGGAGCCACCACAACCTGGGCACTGTGGTGTGTGGTACTGATTGCTGGTGGGCATGAGTCACCAAGCCCAGCATTGTTGTGTGTGGTTACTGGGATCAAATTCAGAACCATGCACTTGCAAGGCAGGCACCAGAACCACTGAGGTAAATCCCCAGCCCCAAGATTTCTTTTTAATGAATTATTTCTGCTGGGTGTGGTGGCTCACGCCTGTAATCCCAGCACTCGGGAGGCAGAGGCAGGAGGATTGCTGAGATTGAGTTTGAGGCTGAGCTCAAGGCCAGCCTGAACTCCAAAGCGAGACCCTGTCTCAAAAATAAATAAATTAATTAATTTAATTTAATTAAATAAAAAGAATGACACTAGACCTGAGAAAGCCAAGGCAGAAATAGGCAATACTTTCTCCTTTTCTTCTCTCTGCCTCTTTCCGCTCCACCTCAATCCTCCCTCTTCTACCTCTCCTTCCTCCCAACACTACCCTCACCCCATGTCTCCATTGTCCCCCTGGCCTCGTGTGAGTGTGTGTGACCGTATGTACGCTCACCAGCGTGGGCCTCAGTGTAAGCATTAGCCCTCCCCTCAGCTAACGCCCTTTCTCCTTGGTTTGTCTTCAGGGCGCAGACACCTTCCTGACCACCAGTCCTACGTACAGTTTTTCTTCTGGCTTCTCCTCAAATGTACCTCATAGTCAGAGTTCCCAGTTTTCCTCTGGACCAAAACAACAGCCCATTTCATTTGCCAAGAGGCTGCCTTTTGAGTTACGTGTCTGTCCTGGTCCAATTAAATGTGGCCAAAGGGACAAGTCCAGAACCATCTTCTGTGGCCTGATGCAATTCTCAGACAATGGGATGTGACACTGATAATTACCTGATGCATAAAAACCTCATATTTGTCTACTATAGAAATAGCAATGAACATCAACTCCACATCTAAGACATGGATTAGGTCCACCCGCATGTGGGATAGGGATGACTTCACAGATAAAGAAGAGTATAAGTTAGTGATTAAATGGAATCAAGCTAGGTTTGTTTCCCTAATTCTGCCACAAACTATTTTAATCTAGGGACAATTATTTCTTTATGCTATTTTCTTACCTATCACATAGCAAAAATAACAGGTAGTCTGGGCCGGGGATATAGCTCAGTGGTTCCGGTGCCTGTCTTGCAAGCGCAAGGACCCGGGTTCAATCCCCGGTAACCACATAACAATACTGGGTGTGGAGACTCACCCCAGCGGCAACCAATACCACATACCAGTGCCGGGCGTGGTGGCTCACGCCTGTAATCCCAGCACTCGGGAGGCAGAGGCAGGAGGAGTGCTGTGATGTGAGTTGGAGGCTGAGCTCAGGGCCAGCCTGAACCACAAAGCGAGACCCTGTCTCAAAAAACCTTAAAAAAAAAAAAAAAAAAATAACAGGTAGTCTCATTGGACAATTATTGATATAAAATGAGATTGTATATCAGACTACATAGCTCATGGCAAGCATTTAATAAAGGACAACTATTGTTATTGTTATTATTACATCACCATTAGCATTATTAAGAAGTAAAGCATAGCAGTGTATAAAAGGCAATGGGTTTGACATGACACCTTTTGACTACAACCTTATGGACAGGGTAGTGAGAAAATGTAGGGAAATATACAGTCTGTCTAGTCTATGTTGAACAGTATGTCACATGTATATGGTAATAAGAGATAGAAGATAATAAGCATAGATGAGATATAAGATAATAAAAGCATAATTATAACTGGGCTCCTCCTGTGGGCACTGTTACAGGTCTCTGTGCACCTGAAGGGTTATGAAAGGAGATGCTAACACGATTCCAGAAATGCCAGCCTTGTCATACTGTGGCATGAGGCAAAAATGCTCTGAGGAAGCAGTCCTTTTGTTTAAAATAGAAACTTTGAAGGAAGCCAGCTTAACACATGACAACTGACTATGGGGTGGGGGGAGTCCTTTTATTTCTGAAATAAGGGAATTAACTGGTATCAAAATTCACATTTCCTTTTGGTGAAATTCTCCAGCCAAGCTGAGTGCTAACCGAGTAGGCGATTTCACTTCACCGTCACTTTACAAAAGACTTCCAAATTCACTGCGGCAGACACCGAGAAGTAAAATGTGAAGTACATCCTAGCCGAGAGGAGAGCAAGCCTCCACGCTCAATCAAAGGTTTGCAATAATAGGATTCATAAAAATTTAAAAAAAAAAAAAGGGACAGATGGGATTAGAAAATGTTGCAGTGAAGACTGTGGGATAAGATGAGCTCACAGCCCAGGGCCCAGCCTGTCTTTTGTGGACCTGCACAGTGATCCCAGAGCCAGACTGGATTAGGGAACCTCGCGACTAGAGGTCTGAGCGCGGCTGCGGTTCCGGGCACCCGGGAGAGAAGGCTGAAGCCATGCATCAGATTTACAGCTGCAGCGATGAAAACATAGAAGTTTTCACCACCGTGATTCCTTCCAAAGGTGAGTGCAGTTGCCCTTGGCTGTCCCTAAGGTGGCATCTTATGGGGGAGGGTGAGACGATCACGTGTTAGTTTACTACAATGTACCCGCAGGTCCCCAAGGTCTAACGGGTTCTCGGCTCTGACGATACCTGATTTATGAGTATTTTTTCTGGAAAAAGAGATGCAAGAATAAACATCAATCATTCAAAATCAATCTATGAAGGGGAAATTGAGGGCAGTTAAGTCCTCCCGTTCACTTAATTCAATACTCGCAACCCAACAGGCGGAATGAGGGTGACGACGAGTCATTGTTAAGGGAAACAGAGATGAAAACAAAATTCTCAGGGCTGCGAGACAGATCGTCTTCTCCAGTGGCTCCGAGGCAGGAATCAGCTGGCTCAAAAGTATGATTTCTAACCATGCCATGAAGTGTGAGAAATTCTCCCATCAGTGGCCTAAACTACAGTGAGGCGGCTAAACAGTGCCCTGACCCCGGCTGGTCCCCCCAGACCCCGGGGTCACCTGACAGACCTGACCTGGTCGCAGCACCGGCAGGAGACGTGAGGACGCGCGACCTGGACTTTGTAAGGACGGACCAGTGTTGGGTCCGGGGAGAGGCCTCCGCGGGAGGCTGCCTCTCCCTGCCCCCACCCCGGGGTCCGCACCCCGTGTTTTGCTGGCTGAGGCTTAGCTCCGGGGCTCATTGTCGGAGTTGAATGGAGTGGGCTGGGCGTTTGCTGCTGTTGGGACTCGACTCAAACAATTCCTTTCTTCCTTCTGTGTCAGCCGCCGACAGGGCCACTGCTCAGGGGGAGGGCACGACTCACCCCGGCCACTAAAAAGAAGGCAGCAAAACGTACATGAAGCTTCAGACAGATACTGTGAAAGAGTGAGGGGGGAGAGACAGACAGACAGACAGACGGAGACAGAGAGACAGAGAGGGACAGAGAGAGAGGGAGGGAGAGCGAGAGGGAGAGGGAAAGGGAGAAGGAGAGGAGTCTGGCCA
>PVIR01024554.1:0-25781 GCA_004026965.1 Petromus typicus | reverse complement strand
CTTACTGAAGGCTAGATTTGCTTTTTTTTTTTTAAATAGGTCATCTATTTTTTGCCATTGTTGTTTGTCTTTTCAAGAAAGTTCCATATTTTAGTGTATTAATGAAATGTTCTGATTTATTTTACGGAAGTATTTTTTTTTTAAATCTTTATGATACAGGACCAGGGAGTTAGATCAGTGGTTTTGGCGCCTGTCTTGCAAGCGCCAGGATCCAGGTTTATCCCTGGTAACCACAAAATAATATTGGGCGTGGAGACTCACGCCCAGCAGCAACCAGTACCACATACCACAGTCCTGCGCATGGTGGCTCACACCTGTAATCCCAGCACTTGGGAGGCACAGGCAGGAGGATTGCTGTGATGTGAGTTGGAGACTGAGCTCAGGGCCAGCCTGAACTGCAAAATGAGACCCTGTCTCAAAACAAACAAACAAACAAAAAAAAAAAAAATGAAAGAAAAAGAAACAAACAAACAAACAAAACCTAATTTTTATTGGTACATTTTGAACACACATTATCACATTCAACACTGAGAGTTTGTACCAGAATATGACATGACTTGATTCTCATTTTTTCCCATTTCTCCCCACCCCTGCAACCCCTCACTCCCTATAAACATAATCTTTGTTTTCTTTTTCCTTTATTATTATCACATTCATTTTCCCCTTGATATTTACCCCTATACCCTCTTTCCTTTTAAATATCTTCTATTTCATAATATCAAGTACACATACTGCAACTCATTTACAGTTTTGTTTTTTCATACCGGAGAAAAGATATATTTACACATCTGTGACCTATTTATTTCACTTATAAGGATGTCCTCAAGGTAATCAATAAATGAAGTTTTTATATATAGCATTGTTGCAATATCTAAAAATTATGTTATTGGTATGTAATTCATTACATTTAATTAAAATAAGTATTTTAATAGGCAATCAAGAAATTGATGATCTTTAATTACATGACTCAGAACTGACAGCTTCTTTTGATTCAGCCTAAAATATTCACCAGTGGTAGCAACACTGCATTTCTGTACTTTCCTTGCTTTGTTGACTCTGATATATAAGCTGATTTCATAGCTTTGTTTCCTTTTCATATAACTATCACATTCTTTTTCCCCTTGTTATTTACCCCTAAACCTTCTTTCTTTTAAATAAGTAAAGTTTTGAGGAACTGGAAGGACAACTATTTATAATAAAATCTGAGAAGCAGTAAATGAACTAAAGATGAAACAACCAACTGAGAAAGAACTAAAACTTAGAGATTTGGGGGGAATTTTTAGTTCGTCCATCTTGCAAAACATAAGAAAGCATGTTTGTGAGAGAATAAAGATGGTAGCTAAATGGTTACTTGATAAATAAATTATTAAAGATGTGGAACAGAGTTATTAGCCCTCCAGCAGAAAATCAACTACCACTTTGAGCTGTAGAGGAGGAAACAATCAATGAAGGGATTACCTAGAATTTTCAGATTTCATGAGAGAGTGTGAGTCTATTTATCTGTAATATGCTCCACTTTTGAAGGCAGTGAGAAAATAACTTCAAAGCCAGTACTTCAAGGATCGTCATGCCAGGTTCCAAAGAGAAGGTGCATTCTCATTTTTATCATGATGGCTGCTTTCCACATGCCAGGGTACCTCCTGCAAATCCTAAGGGACAAATGAAACACAGGACTACCAAGGAAAGAAGTCCAACCCAACAACATTTCATGGCAGTACTTCTGCTTCACAGGGTGTTAGAGGTGGTGCTTGGGTGTCCTGTCAGCAGTTCAAAGTAGGAAAGGTCATTGGAGATCTGAGAGGCCCAAAGAACAGGTGCAGAATTTGCTATGATCGGACATCTTAATTTTATGATGCTGTTCTGCTGTGCACACCGGTGTGGACCTCAACAGGCCCATAGCCTGCCCGCCAGCCCTGGTGGGGTCCAGCTGTTTATGAGGATCTGCAAAATAGTGGCCGCCTGCAGTCACTGATCTTGCTAATATAAATTATGTGTGATTCCGAAGGGTGCTCATGGGATAAAATCTTGCTAATTTGGGCTTAATGTCCACCAGAAATCACCCTTCCACAATGCTCAATGGCTGAACCAAAATGAGTCCACTTTAGTCTTCATTTTTCCCTACGGTGAACCAGAGATTATCTTTAAGATATTCAGTTTCACAGAAATTTCTTGCTACGTTTTGTTCTTCCTTGCAACTTCACTCTCATTTCCACTTCCTTGTATCCCGTTTGAAATGACGGCGTCTATCACATGCCTGTGCAACTTCTGTGTTCTGGAAGTGTATAGCTTGATGGTTTCATATGTTCATCACTAAAACGGATTTTTCCCTCAAGGTGAATTAATTTTTAAATCTCATTTTAATCTAGACATTCGGAAGGCATCAGCAGGTAGACAGTAAAGTGCATGCTGGGATGCGACAGAACTCTTAGTTCTGTAGGGATGGAGTGAATGCACTTTGTGTGTCAGAAACACTCCAAGTCTGAGAGACAAGTGGGAGAATAAAATGATTTAAATTCAGTTTTCAAGAGAGATTAAAAGGGAGGAGGGGAAATGCAAAAAACAAAGAGACAGTATCTATCATGTGTAAGTATAAATTCCTTATGATAAATATTATTTGTATATATATCTAAAATGCACCAGTAAACACCAACAATAACAACAACATAAAAAGGGTACAGTGCAGAGGAAATATATCAATGCCTCCCTTAACCTCATACATTAAAACTCTAATTTCAATGTAATGGAATTTAGAAGTTGAATTTTTATTAGATAATTAGTTCATGGTGGCAAAGCCCTCCTGCACGGGATAATAGTTCTTATTAGAAGAGACTAGAGAATGTGTCACTTCTTTCACCACCTAGAAATACAAGAGAAAAATCAACATTAACAATTCAGGAAGGAGAGCTCACCTGAATTTGATCATATTATGATCTCAAACTCAAGGACTTTATAAATTAAATTTTATTATTATATGCCACTAAGTCCATGATAGATAGTGTTACATAGAACCTGGAAGAAATGATCTCAGTCTTTAGTGAGGTCAAGGTGGCTTGAAGGACTTGGTATGGATTTAGAGAGTCTTAGGAATAAAAATAAGTAAAAGAGAAATCTAAGGTAGTCTTTGAGATTAGAGTAGGTGGAGGGAAAAAATATCCTTGAGCATTGGAATAGATTCAACTTAAAGTACCTAGGGGCTGCTAAGTACCTTGACTAACTTTAAAATGAAACTTTATTTTGAGTTTCCACCTAATGTAAAAAAATAAAATAAAATAGTCAAGGAAAACACAAATACTCTAGATAATCTGTTTCACTTTTACATGACCCTAAGGGGAATTATATCATTTTGAAGCTAGTTAGGAGAATCAGTGCCAGAGTTGCAAAGCAGTATCAATGGAAGAGTAGAAGCCAGATTTTGAAGAACTTGTGTGCATAAGTTTAGATCATAAATAAGAGAACTAAAGGAATCAGAAAATATTCCTACTAATTTACTACATGCAAACCTAACATAAGTGAACTCATGAAACTTACATGCAATTAACAGGCTAGAGAACTAAAGAAGAACCAAAAGAGGGAAGGGAAGGAAGGAGGGAGTGTAGGGGAAGGGGGGACTTGGGGAAGGCGCACAGGACAAGAGTGGGGAGAGAGAAAGGGGAGGAAGAGAGGAAAGATGGATAAGGAAGATGACTAAGACTGAAGCTGCACAGAAGGGATAAGGAAACTTATCTTTGACTGGAGATATCAAAGTAACTTCCTGTCATGTTTCCAAGACAAAACAGTGCATTATTAGAACTGGCTTCAGAACCAATTCCATCAATTGAATTCTGAATTCCCTGAATAAGGGAGAAGTTCAAAGGGCTCCCTTCATGCTTTTACTGATGGTGAGTCAAGAAATGTGGCTCAAAATTGATCCTGCCTGTGGTATCAGAACAATGTCAAATAAAAACAAATTCAGTAGTAAAGATGGTGTTTCTTTGAAAGATTTGTTATAAGAAGAAAGTTATAATAATTTGTAAGCTACAATTTTAAGGCTACCCACAAGCAAAAAAAAAAAAAAAAAAAAGCATTTATTTTGCAAAAAGAATGAAATAAGAACATTCCAGCGGATGAACACAGTAGTGTAACAAAGCAGATTGCTATACTGATTCATTATTTTTGCCTATTTTAGAGCTAAATATAAATAAATCAATATAATAGGTAGGCTCATATACCTGGTACATAAATCCTATGAAAAATATATATCATAGTTACTTATCTTGATTATAAATTGTAAATTTAACAAAAGGTGAATCTTTCAATTTGATAATTTTTGAAAAAAAATAGTTTGAAAATTTGTGGCTTTTACCTTCCCTAAATATTTTTAGTTGAAATTTGCACTCTATTCTGCTTCTTAGGATTTTCTTTAGGATTACCACCATTTAAATTTATCTGTGTCAATTAGACATTGTAGTAACAGTCTTTGTTTCTCCATTATGATATATGTCTGTATGGTTCTGGTTTTCTAAGATTATATTCAATGTCTCCAGTTTGTTACTTTAAGGAAGCATTTATGATCTAACAATTTTTATGATACAGGAGCTCAGCCATGGTTGATCTGGGTCATCTGCTCAGAGTCCACAAGGCAACCACCTGGGTATGGATGCACCATGTCACTGGAAGCTTGGAACATTTGCAAGCTCCTTCAAATTGCTGCCATTCAGTACCCTCAGCTCCTGGCACAGCCCATCCTATAGGTGGCTCACAGGTTGACCATTTGCATGTATAAGACAGAATGAAACCATTATTGCCTTCTTTTTTTTAAAGAAAAGCTTAGTCCCCTTTTCAAGACCTTAACTAAGTGAGAGCAGAAACATCCTGAAAAAAAGAATCTGGTTTTGGATCAAAACCAATTATGTATGAGCACTAATTAAATCTACTAAATGTTTACATATATTGTACATCATAATCTTATCACAGGAAGCTGTTCTATGGTATTTCCAGATCCTGCTCACATTTATGAGAAAAAAAATTGCACAGGATCTGCACACACTAGAGAACAGATCAGTTCAGAGGCCTTCTGGCCATAGCTATTTATTTAGACCACATTTTTTCTCTTCAGAATATTTTGTGATTTTCATTGCACTGATCTTCACATTTCACTAAATGTATTTTGAAGTGTCCCATGCTGCTGTAAATGATATTTTGCAGTGCTTTGAGGCATGTATAGAGATGTGCAGTTAAGTTTTAGTATATTGCTTCATAACATTTTGTTAAAGTTACAATTACCGTAGTCATTTCTGTATACGGGTTATTACTGTTTTGCATTTCTACATACAGAGTTGCGGCACAGGTGTAGATTATGTTCTACTTTCTATTTTTCAACATGTATAATTTCCTCTTGACTGAAGAGACTGCCAAGAACCTTTTCAACTACTGACTGGAGACTGGATGCCATCAAGTGACAGCGACATTACTGAAGAGAGTAGAAATTCCGTGTGATCTTAGGGGTAAAAAAATTCATTACTCTGTTGAATTTCATTTTTGTTATATGGCTTTTGGTAGTCTTTGAAAGCTTAAGGTTGTCTTTTTTTTTGAAGTGGGTGACAATTTTGGCAGTGACTATAGGTATTGACTTTCATCAAATGCTGCAGTGTACCAGGAAGAACTACTGAAATATTTCTAAGTTAGTGACTCAAAGCTATCTGTATTATTATTTATTTAAAATTTTAATGTTTAGAACATTCCACAAATGGTACCCTGTTCATCTTTAATTTCTAAGATTCTCCTTTAGTTCTCATGAGTTTATTCAGATGCTTATTAATTTTATTTGTATTCTCAAAAAACATTTTGTATTATTAAACATTTTATATTTATTTTTCCCATTTATTTTCATGTGCATTATTTATCTAAGTATACCTAATTTTTTACATTTATTAAACTACTTTTTTTATTTTCAGTGGTATAAATTAAACCCAAAGCCTTGACACTAAACTATGCCCTTGGGCCTTTTCAAATTTTTAAGACAAGGTTTTGCTTTTTTTTTATGTCAATCAGTTGTATAGGTTTGGGCATTAAATTATGATATTCTAGACTCAGCTCCTGAAGGGCTGTGAATATTCTCCACCAAGTTCATCTCTTTCTGGATTTTTAGTTTCCACTTTCACCTGGAATAAAACACATGGCTGTTCTTACATTTTCTTTTGACAACTTAAAACAACAGAGTTAGCTGTAAACACTTATAGACAAATTCTACAAATTTTCTTATACACAAGCATATGTATACATGTTGGCTGATAATGAAATATTTTCTGGGGCCGGGGATTTAGCTCAGTGGTTCTGGCACCTGTCTTGCAAGCACAGGACCTGGGTTCGATTCCCCAGCAACCACATACAATACAGGGCGTGGAGACTCACCCCCAGCAGCAACCAGTACCACATACCACAGTGCCGGGCATGGTGGCTCACGCCTGTAATCCCAGCACTTGGGAGGCAGAGGCAGGAGGATTGCTGTGATGTGAGTTTGAGGCTGAGATCAGGGCCAGACTGGAACTACAAAGTGAGACCTTGTCTCAAAAAAAAAAAAAAAAAAGAAAAGAAAATTACAATTTTGTAAAAACAATAAAACACAACATAATAGAAAAACATGAGCATTTGCTTTAAAATTTTTAAATGAATATTATTTCAATAAACTTTAAGAAATTTTCATTTTTTCAGGGACATTTGTAATTATTATTGAAAGTATACTCAGCAGCAATAAGATAATATCAGTAGTCACTCATTTTCATTACGAGCAAAAGTACGAACTTGTATAAACCATAGGGAGGAAGTGTGAGATTTCTACTGATCCTACACATACATATTACTCACATGCCAAGAATGTCTCTATTTATGTTACTGATGAATTTCATTCCAAGTTGATTAATGTATAAAGAATTCCCTTAGAAAACACTAAAAAAAGTGAAGTGCTCTTTCAGCAAGAACAATTTCATTAAATCATTATATATTAGCAAGTTGTTAAAGGAGAGGTTGTATTCATATACAGTGAGAGAGTCATTATAGAATATAACTTGCTATAAAAAGAGGATGTGCTCAGGAAATGACAATGGTAAACAACCATATATGTTTAGAAGATTAATTTTAGAAGATATAATTTAAGATTATATATATATATATATATATATATATATATACATATATATATATATATATACATATATATATATATATATATTTGCAAATACATAAAATATCAACCAAACATGAGCCAAAATATCAAGGCAATTTCCCAAGAATGGAGTTACCTTTATATTAAAGAAAGAGGTAAACTGACTTTGCATGTATTTTGTTGAAAGCAAGTCAAAGCTGGTCAGTTATCCAGTGCTTGGGGATTCTCACTGAATTCACTGAGTAGGATTCCTTGTTTAAATGGGCACTGGGAAGCTAATGGAGGAATGAAGGTTAAAGTCAAGGCCGTGGTAGAAAAGAAGAGTCAGACTAGTTTTACTATGTTTTCATCAGAAAGAGATTCTGTGTCATGTTGTGTCTATGAGGACTTCACTGTGAGAACCTCATCCTTTCTTGACTTCTGAGCATCTATCTGTAATGACTCTTCTCACTAGCACTGCCAAGTGGGCCTACAGCTATAACTCTAGGACAGTTAGTGACAGACTTTTGATATGTAAGGTGCTGCACATTAATGATAAGAATGTGAAACTGTTCATTAAGTGAAACAGTCGTGGTGAGGTTATTTTGATTTTGAGGCCAAAGTGTGTCTCACTGGAGATCCGGGTTTCCATATACTAGTGTGAACCCATCATAAAGTTTGCTCAAGTAACTCAACCTTGTCACTCTTGAAAAATAATTACTCTGCTCTTTCAGTCATTCATAAAGCTGAAAAGAAAATTTACAATATCAACAATATATGTTGACATTTTGGCTTACATAAAATATGACTTAGAGAAATACATGGGGTAATATTTATAAAATGTAAATAATAAATATGTTATTCATAGTTATTTATTTTCTAATAAATTATATAACTTAAGGCACAATATAGAAAGAAAGGCTGCTGTACAAGGTAGAGACATAGTAAAATGAAAGAGGAAATGATAAAAATAGACTTAATATAGACAAAACCTAAGCACAGCTACCTTTAGCTTGTAGATTGAGTCATAATGTTAAGCTCCTAGATGCTTTGACTCCTAGAAACTGTTATTTTGCTTTTGCTCTAATCAGACAAAATGTGTGATGGATAAACCACAAGAGGGAGCATGAATATAAGTGAGCACTGCCTCCAGCCACGTTACAACACACCACTTCTTCATAGTCATGCATTTTAGTATGTTTTGATTCTTTTAGGTTTTCATCTGAATTTGGAGGAGAAAGACATATTATCCGATAGCATTAGTAGGTGGCAAACAAAAAGTATATGAACAGAAAACTTCAAAAAGTGAGACACAATAAACACCCACAAACAGTATTAATTCCAAGTTTGAGACATTTCCAGAGACAAGTAACAATAAACATATAAATGATCTAATTAAAATTTCATTTTGAAATAAAGCCAGTTGCAAATAACAATGATTCTCCTGTGAGTGCTGCTTAAAATATATTTTCTGGTTTCAAGCTATATAATCACCAAAAATAAATGACACTGATTTTTTTTCTTTTTGTTAATAATTTCTTTGTATGAATAAATTTCAACATTATTTCTTCATCTTACAGAGCAGCAGAATATTTATAATATTTTAAGATAGAACTCAAGCATTAGTAGAGGAAAGAAAGATCCAATGGTTAATTTTACATGCTGAATTTGTTAAACTAGTCCAATTTATTTGATCAAATATCAATTCACACATTGTTATAAAAGTACTATTTAGTTATTATTAGCATTTAAAATGCTAATAGCATTTAAATTAGCATTTAAAATAGATTAGCAATGACAGTCCTCAATGCGTGGAAAGCCTTGTGAAGTGAAATAAATTTTACTTCCAAACTGTCTTCAGTCGCACTACAGACTAAGCAGTTTTTTACTAATTTCTCATTTTCAAATGAGAAGTTTGCTGTTCATCTAGAAAATTTCATATATCTTTTTGTTAGTAGTCAATTCCACAAAATCCATTCTAGCCTTTTCTCTTAATAGCTCTTCTTTATCTGCACAAGTTTTGATAGAGTGATGATTTCAAGATGTTTTCCTGAAGAATCTTTACTTTAGTAGTGCTGCCTGTATGAACTAATTATAATTTACCATTAACTATAATAACAGAGAACGTTGGAGTAGGAGTCTTTCTAAAAGAGGAGCTATCTTCCAGGTACATTCTGTTAGTCTACCCTGGAAAGCAAAAATTCTATTCTTCTTCCATCAGCAGGATCAGTTCAAGCATTTCAGTTTAGTTTCCTGGACCTAAGAATCCTTCTTGAGGAGCGGAAACAACATATATTGAAAAATGAGGTAGACCTTATATAGCCTCCTATCTTACCCCAAGATGGCACATTTTTAATGTTTATAATTAATTCTCAATGATAGTACTCTGTCCAGTGTTCCATGATATGCATCCTTTTGTTTTAATATGCCAATCATACTGTAGATTTTGGTAAGCACAGAGAATAATTCTTGTACCAGAAATATGCTGTGATTTTCCTGCATGTTTTCCTTAATTCAGATTCTCTCCAAATTGAAAATCAACTCAAATTGAAAAATTCATTTCAAAACAAGATCTAGTCAACTTGAGAAGGGACAACCATTTTCTATCTCTCCCTTCAATTTATACATGGCTCTAGTATTAGATTTTCAAAACCTCATAATATGATAATATCATAATACCATTTCTACCATCATTAATTTTATGCATATGTTACAGTACATGAAATTTAAAGATGATAAACTACTTGTGTCTTATTCCACAAACATATTTGTCCTCTTTTTTAGAAAAAAAAAGTCCATCAAAACTTTAAAATTATGGTTTAAATATATTTTGCAAGACTTTTTTTGAGACAAGGTCTCACTTTGTAGTTCAGGGTTGCCCTGAACTCACTGTGTAATCCAGACCAGTCTCAAACTCACAGCAATCACTGTGCTTCTGCTCTGAGTCGGGATTACAGGTATGAGCCACCATGTATGGCATTGTGGTATTTGGTTACCAGGGATCAGACGTAGGGCCTTGTGCTTAACAGGCAGACACTGAAACCACTGAGCTAATCCCTGGCTCAGCAGCACTCATTTTTATAGAACAAATGAAACAAATTTGAGAAAACTTAGGTAAATTCTGGAATTGTCATACCTCAGAGACCTTTACATTTCAGAGAATGTTTGCATAATGATATAATTAAGTACTATACATTGACCTAAGGGAGAGGTATAAACATTCTGAATTTTTAAATTATTTACTGCTCATTTTCAGTGTAAAAACACAATATCTAATAATTTGTTATTGTTGTAAAATATATCTACTTAAAACAGTATAACGTGACTATGAATATAATGTAAATTTCTTGATATAGAAAGTTTAAAGTATATAATAAATTTAATTTATAAATTATAAATTATTATAATAAGTATAAATTAATTTATAAAGTATTATAAATTATTTAATTTATAAATAATAATTTATAAATTATTTAATTTATAAATAATAATTTATAAATTATAATAAATTATATATATAATAAATTCATTAAAATCCTCAGAGCTAGATTTGTTTGAAAAAAACTTCAGAATTGAGCAACAATTATCACAAACTGCATACAGGGTGTCATGCACTTTTTATATGCACTGCATGACTCTTGATTAAACATTGTGCATTGAAATTTCAAGTATATCTGCGTTTCTGCAGCAAAATAAGAGAGACCAGAACAAATAAAAAAACAACAAGAACAGGAAATATAATTTGTGGGTTGTAAGAAGAGAGCTGAATTTAATGTGATTTGAGTAGTTGTACCGGTTCCATTAGAACATATTACATTGTGAAGCTGGAACTAGAATGTGATTTTGGTTTGGATTTAGTCAGATTTATCCCTTAGTGTGGTGCTGGATTCATAAAATGGCTTCTGGTAGGTGGAGGACTTCACATTTATCAAGATCAAATACCCGCACTGTAACTGTGATCTTCTGTCAAAAATTGGAAATGAGACACTAAATTCCTTCTCCATATCTACTTACAATACTAAAAACTGAGATTTTCCTAAATGAAAACAGATAAATATCACAATAGAAATATTTAAAGCTACAATTCATGTGATTTGTATGAAACCATTTAGAATATACACTTGTATGCATACGTAATGGAAAACTAAACCATCTTTGTATTAATAATTTCCAACATATATTGTCTTAGATAAAAATAACTTGTAGAAAGATGCCAAAGAAATGTCTGTGCATCTTGATTACCTGTAGTACAATATGTAAGCACTTCAAAGACTATGAGACAAGGCATCATAGGTGATTCAGCTATGAACTTTACAATTGGTGAGGTTAGAGTTCCCACGATCTAAACTCTTCTAGTTTTTCTTAAATTGAAATCTTTATTGGTGCATTACATATACGCATCATGATTGCACTCCATAATGGGAATTTGTACCAGTAAAAGACACAACTTAATCATTTTTCCCATAGCCCTACCCAACCTACAACCCCGTTATATACATGAAATGTGTTTCCTTTCTTTTTGTAATCTTTATTGGAACATTAAATATACACATCATGATTGCACTCCATAATGGGGATTTTTACCAGTATAAGATACAACTTAATTCTCATTTTTTCCCATAGCCCTACCCACCCTACCACCCCCCCATATATATAAAATTTGTTTCCTTACTTTTTTGTTACAATCTCAACATTGTTCCCCTTCATCCTATTTTACATTGAGAATTTTCTATTTCACAATATATAACATACAATGCTAGGACTCATTTACATCCTTATTTTCTGATAACAGAGAAAAGATGCGATATGTGCCTATCTGTGCCCTATTTATTTCACTTATGAGGATATCCTCAAGGTATGTCCATTTAAGTAGAAATGATTCAAACTTATCATTTTTTTATGGCAGAGTAATACTGCATTCTGTAGAAGAACCACAGCTTTTTTATCCAGTCTCCAGCTGGTGGACACTTGAGTTGTTTCCAAGATGTAGCAATCACAAATTGGGCTGCTATAAACATGGGTGCACATATGTCACTATGATATGAGTCTTTTAATTCTTGTGTGTATATACCTAGCAGGGCAATGGCCGGGTCAAATGGGACCGCCAATCCTAGCTTTATGAGGATTCTCCAAACTGATCTCCACAGGGGCTGTACGAGTCTACAGTCCCACCAACAGTGGAGAAGGGTTCCTTCTTCTCCACAGCCTCGCCAAAATTTACCATTGGCTGATTCTGAAATGGCAGCCATTCTACGTGGAGTGAGATGAAATCTCAATGTTGTTTTCATCTGCATCTCTCAAATGAGTAATGATGTTGAGCATTTCTTCATATGCTTCTTAGCTGCTCTTACTTCTTCCTCTGTTTTTTAATTGAGTTTTTAGGATCTTTAGATAGAGTATCATACCAACAGCAAATAATGACTATTTAGCCTCTTCTTTTCCTATCTTTATTCCTTTTATTTCTTTCTCTTGCCTAATTCCTATGAATAATATTTCCAGAACTATATTGAGCAGAAGTGGTGAGAGAGGACATCCTTGTCTTGTTCCTGATCTTAGTGTGAAAGGTTTCAATTTTTGACCATTTAGTATGATACTGGCTGAAGGTTGCTCATAGATAGCTTTTATTAGTTTGAGATACAGAAAATCCATTCTCATCTTCTCTAGAGTTTTGAACATAAATGGGTGTTGTACTTTGTCAAATGCTTTTTCTGCATCAATTGAGATGACCATATACTTTTGTCCTTAAGCCCGTTAGTATAGTGTATAACATTTATTTGTTTACGTATGTTGAACCATTCTTGCATCCCTGCGATGAATCCAATTTGGTCAGGATGTATATTTTTTTTAAATAATTCTCTGTACTCTGCTTGCCAGGATCTTGTTGAGGATTTTTTGCATTGATATTCATTACAGATATTGGCCTGTAGTTCTCTTTTTTGGTTGGGACTTTTTCTGCTTTTGGAATCAGGGTAATGGTTGCTTCCAGGAATGAGTTTGGGAGTACTGCTTCACTTTCAATTTCATTTAGTGGTTTTAGAGGTAGAGGCACTAACTCTTCTTTAAAAGTTTTATAGAACTCAGCAGTAAAACCATCAGGTCCAGGGCTTTTCTTTGTTGGCAAGTTTTGAATTACATTTTCAATTTCACAGATTGTTATTGGGGCATTTAGCATTTCTATATCTTCTTTACTCAGCTTTGGGAGTTCATATGTGTCTAGAAATCTATCCATTTCTTCTACATTTTCCATTTTATTGAAGTATAAATTTTCAAAGTAGGTGTTGATTATCCTGTGGACTTCCTCTGGGTTGGTAGTAATTTCTCTGTTCTCATGCCTAATAGCATAGATATGAGCCTTTTCCTTCCTTTGTTTAATGAGGTTGGCTAAGGGTCTATCTATTTTGTTTATCCTCTCAAAGAACCAACTTTTGGATTCATTGATTTTTCTGAACCGTTCTCTTGGTTTCTATTACATTAATTTCTGCCCTGATCCTTATAATTTCTTGGCTAGTGTGAGCTTTGGGTTTGTTTTGCTCTTCTATTTCTAGTCACTTGAGGTTCAGCATTAAATTGTTTATTGGAGCTTGCTCCATTTTCTGGATGTAGGCTTTCACTGCTATGAATTTTCCTCGTAGAACTGCTTTCATTGTGTCACATGAATTTCTATATGTTGTACTGGGGTTATCATTTAATTGTAAGAACTGATCAATTTCTCCTCTAATTTCTTCTGTGACCCATTGGTTAGTCAGCAAAGGGTTGTTCAGTTTCCATGTGTTTGTGAAGATCCTGTACTTTCCTTTGCCTTTCAGCTCCAATTTCAGGACACTATGGTCCAACAGTATATAAGGGATAACTTCAATCCCTTTCTATTTGCTTAAACCTGTTCTATGAAGGAGCACATGGTCTATTTTAGAGAATGACACATGAGCACCTGAGAAGAATGTATATTCTGATTTTGTGGGGTGAAATGCTCTCTAGGCATCTATTAAGTCCATTTGCTGAAGAGTCTGGTTGAGCTCAAGGATTTCCGTAGTGACTTTTTGTCCTGTCTATCTGTCTCTTTGTGACAGTGGGGCATTGAGGTCCCCTACTATTATTGTATTGGAGTTTATCTGGTTTTTCAAGTCCATTAATATTTGTTTTGTATAGTTGGGTGCATTAGAATTTGGAGCATAGATATTTAAGATTGTGATTTCTGTCTCTTGGATTTTTCCCTGAACTGAAAGATAGTGTCCATCTTTATCTCTCTTTATCAGTTTTGGCTTGAAGTCTATTCTGTCTGCAAATAAAATCACCACTCCTGCTTTCTTGCTGTTTCCTGTCACATGGAGTATTGTATTCCATCGCTTTACTTTTAGTCCATGGGTTTCTTTCTGAATCAGGTGTGTTTCTTGTATGCAACAGATTGTAGGATCTTGCTTTTTGATCCACTCTGCCAGTCTGTATCTCTTAATTGGTGCATTGAGTCCATTGACATTAATGGTTATGACTGATATAGGTAAATTTAGTGCTGCCATGTTTTCCTGTTCTTGGTTGTGTCATTCTACTTTTCCCCTTTCCCCATCAGTTTCTCGTTTGGTGCCATGCATTGACTCAGTTAGGTCTCATGGATTTGTAGCTTTCCTTATTTTTCCCCAAGATATTCTTTAAAATGTTTTGGAGCACAGATTTAATATTTGTGAAATTTTTCAGGTGTTCTTTGTCATGAATGTATTTTATTTCCCCATCAATTTTGAAGGATAGTTTTGCAGGACACATTAGTCTGGGTTGGAAGTTGTTTTCCTTTAGGGCTTGGAAGACTTCATTCCAGGCTCTTCTTGCATTGAGTGTTTGAGTTGAGAGGTCCTCTGTGATCCTGACAGGCTTCCATTGGAATGTAACTGTTTTCTTTTCTCTGACTGCTTTCAGTATTTCATTCTTTTTTTTTTTTTTTTTTTTTTTTTTTTTTTTTTTTTTTTTTTTTTTTTTTTTTTTTTTTTTTTTTTTTTTTTTATATCTGCGACTTTTATGATGATATGCCTAGGTGTAGGTTTTTTCCTGTCACATGCATGTGGTGTTCTTTATGCTTCATATATTTGTATGTCCAATTCTTTACCTTTTTCTGTGAAGTTTTCTGCCATTATCTGTGTGAATAGTTGTTTGATGTCTTTAGCATTGTCTCCTGCTTTCTCAGTGACTTCAATCAATCTTATGTTATTCTTCTTTGAATCATCTAGGAACTGTTGGATTGATTTTTCACGATTGCTTGCTTTTTTCCATACATTATGCTTTTCCAGTTCATTGGTTGCGATTCTGTTTTCTAGGTCTGAATTTCAGTCTTCTGCCAAATTCATTCTATTGTACAAACTTTCATTTTCTTAATTTCCTGAACTTCTGCTTGTAGGTGTTTAAAAGGTTCCATTGCTTTTGCTATCTTTGATCCTATCAACTCCATGACTTCCTCTTTAGCTTTACTAATCATCATGTTGACAGTGTCCAATATCTCTGCTTTCATCTCAGAGATCAGTTCGGATTTCCATTTTACCAGATCTGCTTTGCATACCATTTCCGCGGACCCTGGAGCCTGGGCTTCAAACTTCTCTATTTCCCTTCCCCCTGTGTTACCTTGAGGTGAGGTTCTTTGTATCTGAGACTTTGAGTGTTTCCTCATCTCTGAGTTTTTGTCCTTGCTGTTGTTTTTGGCTTTGTACCTGCCATGTTTTCTGGTGATTTTTGTTGCAAGTCACTTTCCTCCTAATATTTAGGACCCTTAACATATCAGTGTTTCTTGGGTTGTTCTTTAAAGTCTGTATTGGGATCTAAAGAAAAACCCCTAGTTCTGGCACACCATATGAGGCACTCAATCTGTTCAGTCAGCACACTTTCTCCTATCTGCTTTAGAAGCAGGAAGGCTCTGGCTCCTGCACTGCTACAATGGAGCTGCCTGAGCTTCCAATAGCCCCATCTGCTCACCAGTATAGATTTCTTGGGCTCGCTTGTGCAGTCGGCCTGAAGGCCAGTAGGCTGCATGCTCTGTGCAGCTGAAATGGTATTGGCTGACTTTCCAACAGGCCCACCTACTCACCAATACAGTGTCCATGGATGTGCTTTGCAGTTAACATGAAGAAAGTCAGACTCTGGCCTTCCTTGGCTGCGATGGTGCAGGCTGCCACTTCCCAGGCTCTGCCCTGTGATATACTCAGTCCCTGGGCACTCTTCAGCTTGGGCCTGGAGGCCAGCAGGCACCAACCCTGACACGACTGCAATGATGCCAGTCACTGCCTCCGTGGTGCTGCCTGCTGTTATACTAAGTCCCTAGGCCCTCTTCTGGCTTGAGTCTGGATGTCAGCAAGCTCCTATTCTGGCGTGAATGCAATGGTGCCAACCACCACCTCAGCGGCGCTGCCAGCCATTATACTCAGTCACTGTGCGCTCTTCCAGGGTTATCCTGGATGCCAGGAAACTTCAACCCCTCCCTGGATGCAATGGCTCCAAATGTTGCCTCTAATGCCGTCTCCGCAGCACTACCTGCTGTTATCCTCAGTCCCTGGGCACTCTGATCCAAACTCTTCTTTAAGGTCCATCTCTGAATGTTAGTATTTTAGACATTAGTCTTCGAGGCATTTTTCACATGTACATTATAACACACAGTCTTGGACAATCATACTGAGTTCTTAAGTCAGAATTGTGAATTGCAAATTGAAATTTCGAAAGCAGTCTCATGTCATATTTTCCATATATTACTGAGACTATTATCATGTTAACATTAATTAGATGTGCAAGTTATTTGAATGCACCATGAGTAACAACTTTATAACATCCTCACTTTATAACAACATTCCTATTTGAGAAACATGTAATAAAAATAACTTGATCCATTCACCAGTTCAGAAATCAACAAGCCTACACCATTGCAGTTCATGGGTGTAAAGCTGTGAGCTTTCATTTGAGAAGAGAATTCTTGTAACATCTTCCCAAGAAGGACCCCTAGGGCAGCTTTATTGTTATTTGTTTTTCCTGTACCCAGGCTGAAACTCAAGATGTTGCTTTTGCCAGACAGGCAGAGTACTGCTGAGCTACATCCCCATTCCTTCTCTTAGAGAATATATTCTCCATGATTCATTTCAATATTTTCAGTCATTCAGAAAAGTTAAATTCATTGCAGTCAGGTATGAGTGGGTCTGGCTCCTACTTGCAGAGTTAGCAGGCCCTGGCATGGTACACATAGTGGTGCATTTACCCCAAGCAGATTCCAAGTTAGGGAGGGTCCACCTACTTGCCAAGTGGGAAAAGAGAAGAGTCCTGAGATGAGGATTTATGAAGCTGTGGAAAAGAAGCCAGAAGTTCAGGGAAGAATCCAGAAATTCACATATTCAGGTGACCCAAAACATCTGCCTAAGTAAGGTATACACCTGCACCCTGCCAGCCACGGTGTGAGGCTGCCAGGCTCTTAGGAATTCACATCTTGTCTCAGGGCACTGGATTACTGATTATGAGGCCACCCTGCTGCAATTCTGACTTGCTTTGAACCTAGTATTTTCTATCTTCTTCTTTTTTGGAATGGGAATGTTTACCATGTGCCACTGTAGTCTGAGATTATAAAACTTGTTTATGTGTTTATTTTAATGGGTTTGTCTTATTTTTACAGAAGTCTACATTAACAGTTTTGTTTGAATTTCAGAAAATAATTGACTTAGATTTTTGAAAAATACTGAAACTATTGAGAAGTTAAGGAAGGAAATCTTCCTCTTGTAATCATGAGATCTTGGCCTTGCTTTGATTTGGAGATTAGTTGTTGTTCAAGGTGCTGTGTTCAGGTGTGAAGTGAACAGGGAGCTTGATGTGATGGTTTCCGTAGGCTTCAGCTTGACTGATGGCAAGAGTCACAGGAAGGTCAGTGGATAGCATTTTCAGGTGAGTCTCAGTGGTTCATGAAGTGAGGATCTTGGTGTCACTTGGTTCCAGGATCAGGAATAAGGACCTGTGAGACAGGGATTTAGTTCATTGACTCCGGTACCTGTTGGCAAGAGCAAAGCCATGAGTTTGATCACTGAAATAAATAAGTAAATATCTGTACCACTATTATGAGCTTGGGTGAGTCTACTTATGGAAAACAAAATATGATGTATAAGAAAGGAGCAGGAGAAGATATTAATAGAGATAAACACCATAGGACTCACTCAAAATTGGAATATGCACAGGAAAAAAATGAGATGCATTACAGTATGAATCTGAGAGTACTAAGATGTTTGACTTATCTTGAGAGGGTGCTAAGTCTGGAAAGAAAGCACTCCCCATCACAGGCAGGTGTTTATTCTTCTATTTTGTGGTGAGTATTGCAGGGAATGGCAGTAGATCCAGCTGTGGTGCTGAGTTGGGAATGTGCTGGGTGATGTCAGCTGAGTCCTAAAAGCCACAATCTTCTTAAATGTTGGCAATGATTTCCTCATCTCCTTATTTTTTTGTCCTTAAATGTTTATTTAACAGTAAAGAAGAGAAGAAGACCCTAGCTTTATCTCAGTTGTACTTTCGTAACTTCTTAGTTATCCTGAAAGCAATCTTTTCTGATATCCATGACTGAGAATGAAATGAAATGACACATATTTACCTATAACTTTATCAATATTTAAACATAAATGCAATAGACATTTCTCACTTTTTAGCTTGCTTTTTAAAGCTTACCTTGTTTGTATAGACATCTAGATTGCATGTGCATAGAGGACAAGCATAGGCCTCAGCTGCTTATAAAATACAATGTTAGCAAGTTTTGGTCTCCTTGGATAGCATTTAATTTGTAGAGAAAAGAGGTCTAAATGGGAGCAGCTTAGAAGATCTCCTTATGAAATAAACCTGAAAAATATACATAATTATTAAGCCAACAATACAACCAATCTCTCTTTCTTATTTTAAATTAGGAAGTGTGATCATATATATAGCAAATGTTTAATTTTTTAAAAAAAATGATTACACACCACCATGAATCCCTCTCAAAATGCAACCCATGGCTTCTAATTCTCCCATCCTATTTTTTTTTCCTCCTGAAAATATTTGGAAGTCCTCTCTCAGACTTCACAAAGTGTAATCAAACCATAGAGAAGGCTGCTTCCAGCACCACCCAGTAGGAAGGCAGCTCCTAATGACCTGAGTGGGAGCTGAGCCACCTTGGTCACTGGTTCTGACACTGTCTGACTTCTGGCTTACCCCAAAGTGAAAGGAAACATGAAAAGGAAATGTTTCCAATGGATTCAAGACACCAAGGGAGGAGGACAGCTTCACTATAAGACAAATGAGAAGATGTTGAGAAGTCCTCCATAGAATGGCAAGAGCAATGGAAAAGTATCCAGGGCAAAGGGGAGGGTTTTGAGGAGAATTCATGACAATGTCTTTGATTGTAAATTGTTAAAGAAGTTTAAACACTCACTGTATGTTTTGATCACATGTGTGCAGATGTATGCAATAAGTGTGCATGGCTATTACACTGCTAATGCCAAGGAGAGATGCTGTGGACAGACTACTGTGACTGATGGAGGCCAGGTGAGAGTAGACAAGAAGTCAGAGGCACTGTCCATACCCCCTCCAGAAAACACAGACTATACACATCCTCTGGACTAAGAAGGTTGATCTGGGCCTTTGACTCTTTCTTGCCTCACTGTCTTCTGTTTGGTTGTTCTGTATTTGCTTGTGTCACTATTTCATAAGGGGGGAAAGTGAGATGTTTGACTAGTCTAAGAGGACTTACTGTAACCATAAGCACCAAATCAAGCATTTTATTTATACTTCTATAAATATAGCATATCTGGACTTATAATTATTTTAGTATAAGAAATAATAAATCATCTAGAGAGGCAGGTGAATCCTGTGTCTGAAGCAGAAGAGAAAGAGGGCAGAGTTGGCAGGGCCACATTTTGCTGGCAGCGGGGCCTGGCCAACCCTTGCAATCTTCTCCATGAAGGCTTCGCTATTCTGGCCGCTCTGCAGGTACACCAGCTCAAGTCAGACTCATCCCCACAATACGAGTCTGCAATAACTATCTTTGTGGATTTTAGGTCCCAAGGAACTCAATTTTAGCTTTGGAGGTTTTATTCAATTGATTTTATTGGTACATTTTATATACGCATCATGATCACAATCAACCCTGAGTGTTTTATACCTGTTTATGACACATCTTGATTCTCATTTTTTCCATTCCCCTATCCACCCTATAATCCCCCTATATATATAAGCTTTGTTTCTTTTTTTTAACTGTCAAATAGAATTTTTAATTAAATTATTTTTCTATTAAAATATCTCATATCCCTTTCATCTACACAGAGTGGGTAGGTGAACACTGAAATGTCCTTTTGGTGACCTGCCAGGCAACATGACTCATGGTGATGCCATGCTTCTTCATGCAGTTTTGCCCTCGATGGTTAATGAGTTTTCCCAGTTCATGTGCTATTGAGTCACTTTCTCTGGCTAAGTTGTATTAACTCTTCTGGAAATAGAACTCCTCTTTATAGGGAAATAGGTGGAGATGTGCAGGTGGAATATAACGTGGAGATGAACACAGTTTTCTTTTTGGTTTTGATGAATTTGAAATCTGAATACTTATGCCTACTAGGCAAGCACTTTGAAATATAGTCTTAGCGGTTCTTAATTTTATTTTGGGAAATGAGCTTGATAAGTTGCCTTAAGTGGCTTTGAACTTGAGATCCTTTTGCCTCAGCCTCCCAGAATCCTGCCATGACAGGCATTATCCTGGTTGACTAATTTAAGCACATATTTTCTACTCAAAAATAGCAAAATATGAAAATATATGAGATTGAAAAGAATGTGGCCCAGAAAGGAAAAGGTGGACATATACAAAAGTATTATGAATAAATTTTCATGTTCAGTTTAACTAGTTATTTCAGGTGGTCAAATGAATATTGCTGCTTCCATGATAGTTTGTAGTGCTGGTATAAGTCATTTTTTCATTTTATGAATGATATATTTATTTTTATATCATTTGCAAGTCAGATGTTGGAAAATCTTTGTTTTTATTTTGAAATAATGCAATGATTATAGTGATTGATTAATATTTGAATAATTTCTCATTTTGCAGTGTATTTTTCTTAGCTATAATTATGAGACTCTCACTAAATAAAAATAAAATAATACTTATTTATACTTTGTTCAGTAAACAGAAGTTTTTAAATAAATAACTGGACAGAATATAATATAAAACATCAATTAACATGTATGACATTTATGAATGACAATTATATTTATTACATATATGAATTACTATTTTTAAATGTTAAAAATTTTCATTTCTCTTATATAAATTTCATAATGTTAAAGATAGTGCAAATAAATGAGATATACATGGAGTCAATATGTTAACACATACATCAAATATGATGCAATTGATAACATCATGAAGTAAAAAAATCCTAAAACTACAAAATATTAAATCATATTAAATTAATTTTATCTGTTTCTAGAATTTTCAGTTATTCAAATACATATTTATAATTTATATTAAAACTTTGAATGGAATATATCTCCTCTACACATTTTCAATATACCTAAAATTACTCCTAAGTATACACTTTAATTTTTTTCATTATAGTTATGATCACTATGTATAGTTTTGTGAACTTATTAGGGAGAATTTTTATCCTTTTAGTTATGATATTGTATATAATTGCTATGCAACATGTAAATACTGTTTATGCACCTTTGAAGGCAGACATCCCTTTGGCAGATGTTCACATTGTATTAATTGAACTTGATACTAAGCTGCTGCAATGACCAGTATTTTGCCCCACATTAACAAAGCCTCGTGCAGTCTTGGGTGGCTCTCTTCAGAGGTGGTTGGATCTAGAGTGTATGATGCTGGGATTAAGTGCCTGATGCTGGGACCAAGGCAGTGGGATTGCTAATTCAATCCATTAATTAGTGTGTTATACTTCTGAGAGTGCATAATAAGAAGGACCTTCCTGTATGTGAGTGCTGCTCATCCTAACGATGAGTAGCCTGGATAGAATCAAATGGGCAGAAAGAGGACTGCTGTGGTCTCTTGTCATTTGTGGATTGTAGCTTGCTGCTTGCCGCCATCTGCCTTTTCTACTTTGCCATGAACTCTTTCTCTTCTGTGATGTCCTTCTGTAGCACCAACCTGTCTTGAAACCAGCTGACTATGGACTAAAAACTTTGCAAATTGTGAGTCAAACAAACTTTTTTTTTCTTTAATTGTGGGCATCAGGTATTTTGACTCAGTAATGAAAAAATAATTCAGACAGCTTTTAGGTGCATTCATATCTTTCCTAATGTTCTCTAGCTCCCTATAATTATTTTTTCAGCTGTTGCTGCTTTTTTTTCCCCCAGGATTTAACTCAGGACCTTATGCTGTGAAGGCAGGCACCAAAATCTCTGAGATTAATCTCCAATCCAACCCCATAATTGTTCGGTACTGCTCACATTACTTTCTTCAGATTGCATACCACAAAATGGCAATTAGATTCCATGTACTGCATTTAAGCCTTTACTCATAACTCACAGCTTTACTATCCTTTCCCCAAAGCAAGTTTCTGATAAAGTGAGATTTACAAGAAGTAGTATTTGTTGAGAAATTTATCATCCTTTATGATGCATATCATCGTCTCAAGAGCTGTTCTTAAGTCAACATTTAAATTAGATTATGTTCAGGAAATATCTCAAGTTTGAAGATGTTTTTATGCTTAATGACAACTCTTGAACTCAAAATTAATACATTGTGACAGAATTGGTGAGTGTTCAGGTGTATCTGTTTCTGTGAGTGTATCTTGGAGACTGAACATAAAGCCTTCCATATGAGCACATTCTACCAGTGAGCATTACTCTCACTCCCTAGATATTCCAATACCAGATAAATGAATTTGTACACCAAAGGTATTTTTACTTTTGTCACAGTTTTTATGTGAAAATAGTTCAAAAGAAGAATTTCAAAAATGTTTATTTGTTTACTTAGTCATTGACTTATTGATACCAGGGAACTGAACTCAGGGTCTGGGGATTAAGCTATATTCCTAGGTGATTCTTTTTTTGTTTTCTTTACATTTAGAGATGAAGTTTCATGTAAGTCACTTAGTTGCGCCCCATGCTTCAAACTTGTGTTCATCCTGCCTCCAATCTCCGAGGCTCAAAAACTTTATTGGAGGTCTTCTACTTCCAGATTTGTAGTACATAGATCTTTGAAGTCATCCCTCCTCTTTTTAAAATAGGGGTAAAAGCCAGTGAAACTCAAATGGAGAGAACATTCTGAAGCAAAGCAAAGAATCAAGCTGTGGGTCACCCAAATAGCTAGACAAGTAAACAACTGTGAAGATTACAGACATAAACAAAGCCCAGTGCATGTTGAGGTATAACACATTCGCTACACACTCCACCCACGATACATGCAAGATGACCAATAAATGAGTCTAGATCTGTTTGTAGCACCAGTGGTATAAGCTACCCAATGAGACAGTCACACATGTAACATGGCTGGTTCAAGCTGAAGGTAGCACTTTATTTAGAAGATTGTAGATAGCTCCTGCTACTCCACAGCATATCGAAAGCCAGTGGAATTAGGATATGACAGTGTCAGAGTCCATAGCTACACCCGCAGACTCGGGGAAGGAAAATTCAGGAAGCTTGAATTCAAGAGGAAAGATAAAAAAAAAAAAAAATAGCAGAATTTAGCTCAGCAATTCCAGTACCTGTCTTGCAAACGCAAGGGGCGGGGTTCAATCCCCGTAACCACATATAATACTGGGCGTGGAGACTCACACCCAGCAGCAACCAGTATCACATACCACAGTGATGGGTGTGGTGGCTCATGCCTGTAATCCCAGACATTCAGGAGGCAGAGGCAGGAGGATGGCTGTAGTGTGAGTATGAGGCTGAGCTCAGGGGCAGCCTGCACTACAAAGCAAGACTCTGTCTTAAAAAAAAAAAAAAAAAAAAAAAATCAGGACAGCAGAGGGATGTGAAAGGAACCAGCAGGTGTATGTACAGCAGATATTTGGCAAAGTCCAATTATGTTTGTATTAATTCAAATGCAAACATGAGGCCTATTTAACTTATTTTCTGTTACCTGAGAAGGCATAAACAATTCCAACGTGAGGGCCGCGGAGTTAGCTCAGTGGTTCCGGCGCCTGTCTCGCAAGCGCAAGGATACGGGTTCGATTCCCCGGTAACCACATAACAATACTGGGTGTGGAGACTCACACCCAGCAGCAACCAGTACCACATACCACAGTGCCGAGCGTGGTGGCTCACGCCTGTAATCCCAGCACTCGGGAGGCAGAGGCAGGAGGATTGTGATGTGAGTTGGAGGCTGAGCTCAGGGCCAGCCTGAACCACAAAGCGAGACCCTGTCTCCAAAAACCTAAAAAAAAAAAAAAAAAAAAGAATTCCAACGTGAACAAAGTATTCCAAAAAGTAAGGAAAAACATACTAATTTTAAATGGTTCATATTTGGCCATTAATATATGGCCAAAACAAAAAGTTTTGGAAAATAGATTTAAAGGTAACTATAATTTCTATTTTAGAATGATATACAAGTTTTCAACATGTAACCATTGAAGTATTTTAAGTATAGGGATGGAATATAAGTAGGAATCAAAATTTTAAAATAAAATTCATTTAAAAGGTTATAACAAAACTAATGTCTTTAATAAACTAATAACATAACAAGGATAGTGAGAAAGTCAACAACTATAACATGGATCTTAAATGGAAGGACAGCCTGGGTGACTTAGCAGATAAATGATTCTTAGGTTCAAGATTCACATATCTAATTTTCATAATATAATTTATCTTGTAGAAAACCAAAATATTTCCTTTGTATGAAAGTGTGTTAAATTGTATTATCAATTTATATATCAGTAATCAATGTTTTCAATTAAACTTGGCATATTGTTTCATACTCTAAAATCTGATTTTAAACAGATATTACAATTATAAAGGCTATACTGAAAAAGGCAAGCAGGTTTGAAGTAACTCATTTTAACTTTTGTGAATTCTCTAAAGAATGGACACCACAAAAATATACACTCACAGATATTATAAAAATTAATAAAAGGCCATTTCCTTTCAAATAACTTTGTGAGAAAAATTTTACTTCATTGTGTATTATTGGTTCTTAGCCCTAAGTTCCTTTTCAGCAATTATTTTATTCTGCAGGATGATTATTTTGAAACATAGATAGGAAATGCGTGGTTGCCTAAATGTTAAGTCAGTGTGTCTTGGTATAAATAATTAAAATTCATATGCATAATAAAATCATGAGAACATGAACATTTAACAATTTTGTACATATTCCTGATAGTTATTAATTTTTTTCTAATCCTATGACAGTCAAGAAATGATGTTTGCTAACTTAGATCACTTTATCATTGAAAAAATATATTGTTCTCTACACTTTGATGTGTTTATTTCCAGAATGTCAAAACTCTTTTATTTTTAATTGTTTCTTCAAGTTTTTATACAAAGATACATTTTGTTTTTACCTTTTTCAGTTTTTATCAAAATACAAGAACATTAGAAAGCATTAAGATGGAGATTATTTATACCTTTGCTTAGAAAGGAAGGTTACAGGTGTCTCAGCATACAGAGAGAGCAGAAAAGAAAGGCAGAGATGGAGATCATGACAAAAAGACAGGGCCAGAGTCAAAAAAACAAAAAGGGTCATCTTTCT